>JANHAO010028998.1:0-10535 GCA_026873985.1 Saraca asoca
GAGGGAAGATATATAAAGCAATGAAGTTTCGTTTGGGAAGAAGAAAAATGCATTTACCTGAGAAGGCTCCACCGTCTCCGATCCGGTCTTCCTGGGATTAGAGAGCCTTTTCTTCGGTTTTGTTCTTTGAGAGAGATCGAGAGATGAGGAAAGAAGAGAGGAAAGTGATCTGATCGGGCAGCGTCGTAGCTGGGAAAAAGAGAGAGAGAGAAAAAAAATATCTGAAAAAGGTTAGCGTTTTGTGGTCAAAACGCTGGTAAAAGTATGGAATTGCCAAAAAAACGCTGGCAAAAGTTTTGAATTGCTAGCATTTCCAAAACAAACGCTGGTAAAAGTTTGGAATTGCCAGCGTTTCCCAAACAAACGTTGGTAAACTTTAATTTTACCCAATATTTATGTAAATGCTGTCAACTTAACACTGAGAATTTAGAAAATAATTTTTGTGACAGCGTTTGCCACAAACGCTGATAAAACCCAAAAATTTTGTAGTGAATTCAAAATTTACCAATATGGAATTGTGTATAAATTTTTATAAAAAGACTTGCGCAACTAGCATTTTTGGGAAAAATATGATACAACAATATGAACAAAAGTTATCTCTAACAATACAAGCCAAGAATAACCAAAATTCAATGTTGGTAAATAACTTAATGGGTAAAAGCATAAATAGTAGTGGAAATATACACCAAAAGAGTAGAAGAAACCAGTATAACCATAGTAGCAACAACATGGGATGCGGATTTGCTGCCACAAGACAACAACCCCAACCTTATTTCAATCACATTCACCATAGAAAGCATAAAAAACAAGCATCAGGACATAGAAATCGACAATAGGATGGTGGATTTACTGAACCTCAGCTCCAAGAACTTAAAGTATGATAACTGAGGATTTACTAAAGCATCAAAAACAAGTTCACCTTATTTCAATCTAGATGTTGTAAACTGAAGATCAAAATGAATCAATTAAACAAAAAGAAAACATTTTCAGGCTGTAAAGTGGAAACTAACATGTTGGAAATTAGGAATTCGTGTGAAGTTGGCTCTGGATTTGCATACAATAACTAAGGAGACAAAAATGCCAAAGCACGATTCTCAAAACAATTAAGATCAGAGTATGAACCAAAGATGAAAAACCTTCAAAGATGAATAAAGGTGTGGGCAATGGAGAAACTTACCAATAGAAGGACGTAGTGGGTACAATACATGGAGAAGACATCGAGGTCGATGAGGGAAAGCGAAGCTCAAAGCTGATCTTGTGGAATTGGGTTTCTTTCAGATAGCAATGGGGTTTGAGGTTAAGCTTATGATCAGAGAGAAAGGCTAAACATTAATGCAGAGGTGTGCTGCTACGCAAAAGCTAGGGTTTTTAATCAGTGAATTTAGGCATAATGATAGCGGCAGTTATCACTTAATTGCTACTAATGTAACAAAGTCATAAAATATAGCAGCGGTTTCATTAACCGCCGCTATCATTTGATATTAGCAACGGTTAAATACATCGCCACTAAATAACCACCTCCAAATATCCTATTTTTTTTTGTAGTGAGAGTAAGATTCAGCATTAAGTTAAACATACCTTTTAATAGAATTAGACCAGGGGTTTGGGCTTGCTTGAATATATATATATATATAGAGAGAGAGAGAGAGAGAGAATTTCATAATCAAGTTAAACATATCTTTTATGGGGTGTTTTGTTCAATTTATGGAAATAGAAATAGAATGGAATCAAATAAGGAAGAGTAAGGATAATGATAATAGTTATTTTTTAATTTATTTAATTCAGTGATAGATGGTGATCAACAATAGTAAATAATAGTGATGGTCAATAGTGGAATATGATGGTAGATAGTAGTTAACAACGAAATATGGTGGTGAACGATGGTCAATGGCAGAAGATAGCAGTGGGTGGTGGTCAATAGTGGTAGATGATGGTAGACGATTATCAGTGATGGTAGGTGGTGGTGGTCAATAGTTAACAGTGATAGGTGATGATAACCAGTGGTCAAGGGTGGTAGGTGGTAGTGGCCAGTGGCCAACAGTAGTAGGTAGTAGTGGATGGTAGTCAATAATAGTAGCTAGTAATAAATGATAGTGGTTAATAGTGGAATATGGTAGTAGGAAATGGTCAATGGTGGTAGTGGTGGTGAACGACGGTCAACAGTAGAAGATGTTGATGGGAGGTAGTGGTGGGTAATAGTCAATAATAGGAGTAGTGGTGGGTAATAGTCAATAATAGGAGTAATGTTGGGCAATGCTCAATGACAGATGGTGCTGGTAGGTGGTGATCAATGACAGTAAGTGTTGGTGGGTGATGGTTAATGACAAAAGATGGTGGTGGGGGATGGTCAACAGCAAAAGGTAGAGGTGGACGATGGCCAAAGAAAGGTGGTAGTGGGGCGATGGTCAATGATGACAGATAATGATAAGAGCTTTGAGAGGTAAGAGAAGAAAAGAAAAATGCATGTCTGTTTTTCCCCCCAAAGAGTAATAGATACCTTAGGTGAGGGAAAGGTTTGAAATAAGGGGAATTTGTTAAGGTTAAGTAACAATAACATATTCCACTACATATGAATCAAACATTCAGTAAAAAAATTAGTTTTTGAATTTCATTACCTGCTATCTAAAATTATCCAATTAAATGCCCCTTAATCCAATTAGACATAGATTGAGTCCCAAGAATTTGATATTTTGATATTGAGTTCTTTTTGGAGTAATGAAACTCATAGAAATAAATTAATGATAAACCAATTTTAATAAAATTGGAGAAGAATTAAAAGATTTCTGTAATTTAAATTATCAAAACATGATAAAAAAACATCCTAACATTCTTTGACTTGGTGAGGAAAAATTTTAGAAATTGATCTGAAAACTTTCCATCATTTTAAAAACTATTAGAGAAATTTGTACTTGATATTTTAATTAAAAAAATAACTAAGTATGTTGAAAATTTTTATTTTAAAAGAAGATGGTATTGTACCAAGCATTTTGATAATCCTAGTATGAATAGTCAATTAGATTTAAGGTTTTGAAAATTTCTTTCTTTTGAAAGGTGCTAGCCCAAATAAGAAACTGAAAGAATTTTTTTAATTCTAAAAGTTAACTAAATTGTTAAGGTTGGATCATTACGATCAAGGGAATGTTTAATTATAACCAAATTTGTGTCAACCAAA
Organism: Saraca asoca; assembly: GCA_026873985.1. Taxonomy (NCBI): domain Eukaryota; kingdom Viridiplantae; phylum Streptophyta; class Magnoliopsida; order Fabales; family Fabaceae; genus Saraca; species Saraca asoca. The sequence continues at coordinate 3,173 of JANHAO010028998.1, forward strand.
ATAAACTCATAGAACTTTCTATCTTGAGCTAAAAATCCAAGGAAGTAAAGGGATAAAACTAAAATGTGAAGAAAGAAACGTAAACGGGTTGCAAATAAATAATAAAGAAATATGCAATAAAAAATATAAAATTTATAAAAATATGAGAAAAAAGCTTACAAAGTTAGAAATTTGAACTCAGCCAGCTACTAAGAGCTTTGGAGGGAGGGGAGAATTAACTTATAAAAAACTATGTTTTCATCTAGTCTATATATAGAATTTTTGAACTGTTACAGTAACATGTGCTACATTGATTGCTACAGTACCATATTCTTAATAATTTGCCATAATGACTACTGTTGATGTTTTTATGTCAATTTTAGTCACAAAAAGGACCAAAAGCAAATTCCTACTGGCTATCCATTGATCGATAGTGTCAGAGTTAAAAGCAAATTTGTCTTTTTTTGTCGATAGATTTGAAACTTATTTTAGGGAAGATACAATTCTAATCACCGAGATTAATTTCAAAGCAATTATCTTCATTTGATCAAACATAGTCTAAAGAATCATCAACTACACTGAACAAACTAGAGACTACATTTTTTTCCTTTGAGTTGAAGCAAGATATCTTAAAGGTGGTTGATAAAATCATTTTTGTTGCATACAACTACTAGAAAAGCAGTAATATGAGATTTGTCTTGGAGAAATTGATTTGTTCCAGCTTTTACATTTTTGTGGTAGTGAAGATGTTCTTTGAACTATTTTGTAACCTCATTTGTGTGTTTTTGTGAGCTTAATCGTATGATGCATACCATTTAACTGATGTTTTTCTTTGAAGAATTGGATATTTGATATCGGATTTTCCTTTATGTAGTATAAACTCATGGGAAACTAATTTTTAAATAACAATGGAGAAGAATTAGAAAAGTTTAATAATTTAAGTTATCAAATTGGAAAATATCCAAACCTTCTTTAACTTAGTGAGGAAAAATTTCAAGAATTCGTCTAAAAATTTTCCACCATTTTAAAAACATTGGAGAAATTTGTATTTGGTATTTTGATTAAAAAAAATAATCAAATAAGTTGAAAATTTTTATTTTGAAAGAAGATGATATTGTACCAAGCATTTTAATAATCTCAGTATAAATTGCCAATTGGATTGTAAGGTTTTGAAAATTTCTTTCTTTCTGAAGGGTGCTAACCCTAATCAAAAATTGAAAAGATTTTTTCAATTCTAAAAACTGAATGAATTGTTAAGGTTAGATCATTATGATTAGGGTGATGCTTAATTATCAACGAATTCATATCAACCAAACTGAACTCATAGAACTTTCTATCTTGAGTTAAAGGTTCAGGTAAGTAGTGCCAATTTTTTGGGGAAAATCTTGGAATGGACAAATTTGGGATTTCATTTCAGATTATAGGTTTGCATTTGAACTATGTCTTCAACATAGGAATTTTCAAAGTATTTAGTTATTATTTTTGTGAGTTTAGGGTCAAGATTTATAGTGGATTTAAATGTTAATCCTATTTTGCTCATTTGTTAGGATTGTTTGGCAATCATTTGCTTAAGTTGTGTTTAACTAAGGATTAGATGCTTATTATCTTCCTCTTCAACTATCTCAGCCCGGACTTCTTTGGTTAGGCTAAGGGTATTTGATTTGCAATTACTTGCAGGGTTTCTATTGGAAAATTAAAATGATTTGGAGACAATGGTTTGACAAAGGATTTAGGTTTATTTGAGCAGAAGTGGCGACTTGCTTTCCCTTGTCTTTTGAATTTGATTTTGTGCAAGAATCTAAAGGAAGAATCTTATCACTCTTATCTCTATTCTTTTTCTTTGGCATTATTTTTCTTGAAGAATTTCTAAGTGAAAAAGTCAGGAAGAGAATTTAAAGGTTTTTAATAAATTCAATTTCAAAATCAAAAGCACTTAAAATTACTTGTCACTTGGCAAAAATCTGTTTTAATGCAATATTTTTAAAATGTTTTTGTAAAACATTTTTTTTTGAGTTGTAATCAGCACAGACTATGGATTTTTTATTTAATAAATCACTTTGAAATTTTTTTATACTTAAAATAATTGCTAAAATTTCCTTTTAATAGTAGAATAATTTTGTTCAGCATGATTTCAATGCTTTGATGTAAATATAATGACATGCTCTCTATTGTTTTTAAATTATTTAAGAATGCCACCATTACCTATATCTAATGCATCTATTTCTACAATTTTTAATGCAGATGTATTAGAAATATGCAAACATAGAAGATATTTGACTTGTGACTTGATTTGTTTGACGATATCCATACGAACATTTGTCTAATAAGGAGGACTTTTCCGTAGATAATCATGTAGTGGTTTAATAACATTTGACATTTGTGGAAAAATGTAGAAACTTAGTTGAGACAACCTAAAAATCTTTATAATTGTGTTTTTATCAATAATTTGATTTAGAAATTTGTTAACAAATTGAATTGCTTTTTCAATTAGAGTGATACTTCCTTGGAAAATATAATGATAAAAAATCTTATTTTTGATTGAAATAGATAAATCTTCTTTTGGAAACCACAAGACCATTTCTCTAAGTAATATTTAAGAAAATATTGAGATGTTTGAAATATTGATCAATATTTTTAAAGAACATCGTCAATATAAACGATAATAAATTTGGTTAAAAGATTGTAAATATCATTCATAATCTTTTAAAATTCTAAGAGAGTATTTTTTAGGCTAAAAGGCATTACATTTCATTCTTATTGTCCAAATGAAACTATAAATGTTGTTTTGTATGTATTCTAATGCTTTGTTTAGATTTGCCAAAAGCCAAATTTTATGTCAAATTTTGAAAATGCTTTTGCATAATGCAATCGATTAAGTAAATCTTTTTTTTATTTGGAATAAGATATTCAATCCATTAAAGAGCTTTGTTGAAAGGTATGTAGTTAATTACAAGCCTCAATATTACCCATTTAATTTTTCATTTTCATTTTCATAGAGGGTAGGGCATGAACAAGGACTCTTACTTTTTCTAATGATTCCTTTTGCAAAGGGAACATTATTTTCCTTTTGGTAGTACTTAAGAAATTCTTTATTCATTTAAATTAGATGAGCTTTAGTAGAAATTTATTTTTCAAAAAACTCTTTTATATGGTAAATCTACCATATATTGGTTTATATTCCAAAAAGCATTTGGAAGATCATAACATATTTGATTTTGTATTTTGCTTTCTATGGATTTTATTTTTGCTTGAATAATTGGAGTAACTAATTATTATTCTATCCTTTTGAAAGAAATTTCTTTGAAAATATAGTTTATTTAATTTTCTTTGATTTCTACTAATTTTAAGTACTTTAAAACTGGCTTTGTTAAATTGAAAAATGATTTTGTTTGTCCTAGATTTTCCATTACAACTTTTTCATCTGTTATTGAAAATGACCATTCCATCAACACATCTATGAGTTGTTTGGTAGGTTGCACTAACCATAGCCATTTACTAAAGCAAATTAAGAATTTTGTATTTAGATTTATCATCTATATTCCATTCATAAATGTTGTTTTCATTATATGAATTCTAAATAACGTGAGATTCTTCCATTATTATTTGCTCTAGAAAGCTTGGCCTAGAATTGTAAGGTTTTTGGGGGTGTTATCTAATTTGTCATAATTTTGATAGCTTTTATTTTGGGTTCCTCATAATTAGAATAAGCTTCAGAAGCTTTATCTAAGGTTTAGATCCTATTGGACCTATTAGCAAAAGGAGTTTCTGGGATTGTCATTGACTTTGCTAATTTTTTGTCTAATTATTTTATCATTTGGTTTATTTTTATAGCCTCAACTTTATTAATTAGATCAATTTTTGTGGCTCAATTCTCTTTGTTTTTCATACAAAATTTCGTATTGTTTGAATAAAGAATTTTCTATTTGCCTATTAGTTGAAGATTCTCTTATTTGGACTGATTCACTAGATAAAATCTATTAACCTAAAACTTGGATATATTTATTGGTATAATTGTTTCGTTCCATCAAAGATTGGATATCTTTTGAGGAAATTGATTTAACAACATCTTTTATCTTAAATGGTGCTACTATAATTGGTTTATCTGGATTTGTGATCTCCATCTGAAAGGGCTTTTGGGGAGGTTATTTAGAAATAAACTTTTCTCTTTTAAAAGTTTTCTAGGTAGTAGTTTTGTTGGTGACATTTATGGAACTATTGATGGGATAATCTATTTATTTGGCTTTAGCATAAGCTTCAAACCATCCGAAGAAAGAGATATTTGTCTCAAACTTATTCATAAATCTAATCCAAGAGTCATGAATTTAATTTTTTTAATTTTTCTTGGAAATTTTCAAGAAATCATTCTCTTTGAAAAGTGAATTCTTTTGAGTAGAAATTCTCTCTCAAGGAGGTTTTATCAATTTAAAACTCTCTTTTCAAAACCTTTTGATTCTAAATTATTTGGGTTATAAGCCTTCATTCATTAGTTGAGATAAAGTTAGAGATTAGACAAATTCATCATGTTCTTCCTCATTTTTTGCTTTCTCTTTTCTTTTTGAATTATTTTAAGTATAAATGAGTTTAAGGATCTTAGAAGAATTTTATAGTCCTTTTAAGGTCAATTGTGAATATCGTTGAGGCTATTGACAAGCAAGAATACCTAGGTGGCTTAATTGCTTCTTTTCTAGTTGGATCATTGAGTTCCAAAGAATCATCCATAAATGATTCTAGTTTAGTAATTTTAGGTATGTTTGACCTAAGCCTATTCTTATTAAAGGCTATCTCAACACGATTAGAAGAATATTGGATGTTGGTGGTGTTTGAATTTCTTGTGAAGTAGCCACTCCACTTTTTCAAGTGCCTAACTTTTTGGATATTCAATGGTTTCTCATGGAACTATAGTGGAGATTGAAATATTTTCTCTTATCATATTTGTAAGGAAACAGGAAGTTTCATCTTTCCTGCATGGTGGTTTAAGTACCCTAGAAAAGATAGAGTTGTGAGGTTTAGATTGTATCTTATAGATAATTACTATAGCAATGGTTCCAAGCTTTATATCATAGTTATGAAGTTTGACATTGAAAAGTAATAAATCTTCAGAATATTGTACTCTAAATCATATTGGAATATCAGGAAACTAGTTGAAATATATTAGTCTTCCAAAGAAATGAGTTTCTACAGTTTCTATAATTGATTCACGGAAGTTATTAAAACATCCATCTCTAAGGCATAAAAGTATTGTATTATTTAATTTTCATTTATGCATGGGTTTTGCAGTGACTTGTACACAACTTCTATGCATAAAATTATATTTTGATTTGTATTTTTTGATAGATTAAGTTGAAAAAAGACTAAATTCTTCTTTTCGCTCTATACTTATTATTTGTTTAGCGGTTCTGATTATGTAATTAGATCTGTTTATAAAAAAAGAAGTTAATTTATAAAATTCTTTGTGTAAAATTTTGGGTATATCTCAGTCATCCATTTATTGATTGATATCCTCAAAATCGATTTCTTATTTAAGAATAGAATATATATATATATATATTGCTTTCATGAAAATATTTTCTGTGTAAATAATATTATTTACTTATATTTATAGTTATAAAATATAAAGAAAACAAAAAAAAAATTCTATTTAATCAATATTACATATAAAGTATGGCAAAAAGTAACACTCAATTTTAAAAAGAAAGTTGTTTTCTCACATTCTCATCACATTATACATTATTTTATTAATCACAAGATATATAAATGATATAAAAAAAATCTTTACATATATATAAATAAATAAAATTTTTATACGAAAGATATCGTTTAACAAAATAAAAGAATTCAAAATATTCCTTTGTATTCATGGGATTGGGAGGTAAAAGGAGTGGCGAGGGGGCTAGGCTTGGCTCAGAAGTTGATGGGTAAATATGAAATTTGTGATAACACATAAGTTGTATGTTCAATTTTAACAAGGTATAGAAGTTAGCTCTTAAAATTATGTTGAAAAAATATTTTGTGAATCTCTTAAATCGAAGTCCGAACCTTTTACTCCATCAAAAAAATATATGCTATTTAAGGTAAGCAAGCTAACCCCGTTAAACACATAAATTATATGACTTCTTGTGTGAAGTTAGATTAGGTGGTGCAATTGACATAAGGCTGCCATATATTAGTGATATGGGTAGCTAGCAAAGATATTTGAAACAGGCTCCGGCTCTAGCAATGGGCTTTTTAAACTATGATAATGACTGAGGCTATGCCTCTATAGTCTCAACAGTTAGGGTTCAGGTAGTCCGTCTGTACTTCTGAAATCTGAGGCACCAGCCAAAGACCAAAGATTTGATCACAATGAATTATCCAGACTTATAAACTTTGTTGTCTGGTCCAAATTAGGTGTAAAATTGTAGGGTCCTCAGCTGGACTAAAGATAAGGATCATATTATAGTTGGATCCAATCACTATAATTATATAGAACACATTCATAATGGGCCCAATTGAATTGAATCAAATGTATTATACAAGTGTAGGTATTTTCTGCTAAAAGTGTAAAATACGCTTTAGTTTCTAAAGTTGTTTGAATGGCAAAGTTCGTGCATGGATTTTAAAATTCCATGCTTAACCTCCTAAACAAACTGAAAAAAAAAATGAAAATTTTAGTTTCTTGTTTAATATATATACTACAAGGAAGCCTCACATGAATAGCTTGTGTCTCTTGAATTGCATTTCCTTCTTCACTTTGCAAAAACACATCATTTAGGCACTCACAACTTTTGGGAATAACACAAATAATGAGCATTAAAGTAAGGAAGAAAATTTAAAGAGCATGAGTTACTCATGTGGACTTCCATATTTATATTAACCTAAGAAACTAAGATTTTTATTTGTTTGAAAAATTGACGGAGTTAAGTATGTGATTTTAAAGTTGATATGCCATTTTATCATGTCCAAGTATTCAAGGAAAGTGAAGTATATTTTTTTTCCAAAAATCAACAATGACTTTTAGCCGGTTTCCAATTTCCATTCTTCAAGTCGACAGCAAAGAAGAGTTTTGTTTGTTAGGGGAAGAAATTAATATATATTTTTTTTCATATTATTATTGTTAGAATTAGAAGAATAAACAAAGACAATAATCATATCTTTTAGATCATATTATAAAGTATTAAATATGTACAAATAATTAATGTACTTGTTATTGATTGAGCATCCGTGAAAGTAAGATCTCCTAATTATGTATACTCCTCACAAGCCCCAATAGAAGAGAGAGAGAGAGAGAGAGAGAGAGAGAGAGAGAGAGAGAGAGAGAGAGAGAGAGAGATATTTTGAAATATCAATGGAACAACTACAATTCTTATTAGGATGTGAGAGAGACCTACCTTATAGCAACCTTATT
>JANHAO010028999.1:0-10472 GCA_026873985.1 Saraca asoca
ATTATTATTATTATTATTCCAAATGTTTGAGATAAATTATTATATTCAAAATGATTCTAACAAAATTCATATGCTATCAAGAAGAGTGCTAAAATATATAGAAATTAAAATAGTACTTATTGTGAATATATCTTTTTTAAAATTAAAATGAAAAAATATTTCAAAAGTTTATGCAAATTCAGAGAACAAGTTTTAAAATCTTTACATTGAAAACGGAGTACAATAAACAATCAAGCAAAGTCAGAGTGAATTTATAGTATTCAAATTTTATAACTATTGATGATAAAATTTGATTCATTGAATCCAAATCTTAATCAACATCTAGATTATGAGTAGCAAGCATGTCGATGGAAAAAGGAAAGAATGAAATAAAGGAAGAACAGATATCAAAAGTCTTTTTATTGTGATTCGACTAAAGTCAATTTAATCCCTACGTCCACAATAATTATATTTACTTTTAGGGGGTGGTTTAACTATTTGAATTGGTAAAGTTACAACATACAAGTCCTCTCTCACTATCTTGTAAGACTTTCACCTTTTACATGTATAAAAATAATGCAATAATACGTGTAACTATAAATGTTATATTGTACCAAGTGCACGCAAAATCCCCTTGCCATATTACAAATTATACTAATTGCTCCACTTTTCATATTATAATGACTGTGACTCATAAAAGTCAAAATCAAATAAAAAAAATGATAAAGCAAGAATTGAATTGTTTAGTTAGGTACGAAAACGATAGTCAAAATGGCTTCAACTTTTACTGATTGTTTTTCTCATTAAAAAATCTATGTAATATTAGTAATACGTACCATTTGTATTGTCATTAGCAAACAAAAATTGGACAACATATGCTTCAACCTTCAATTAGATTGCTCAAGTAATGTAGCACAGCTTAAAATTATGGACATAAATGGTAGAAAAAAGAATGCAAATTAAATGTCCTCTCATTTAAAGAGAATCATACTTGTAGAGGATGTAACCTCTTTGTAAAACAGATATTCAGAAAATGCTGAAAGAATAGTATTTTTGGAGTATCCTAATCATTTTATTTAAAAAATGATAGAGCATCAGTTTGATCATTGTATCTATTTTTCTAAACTTAGAGTTTAGAAATATGATAATTGATGTTTTACTTTACATTTTCTCTCTTGACATTAAACACATTGAAAAATTTTTGTGTGATCTTTATATTTTGTTATTTTGAAAAGAGTGATTGGCATAAATATTTCTATGATTCACTGGCCTATACATAAATTTAGATTGTAAGTAAAGAATTATGATGAAACAGCAATCATGTATAGATGTAAAATGAAAATATTAGTACCATATATATTTCATGAATTAAGCACTAACCAACTTAAACAAATAGAGTTGGCAAAAACAAAATGGAAAAAAATAATAAACCATCATGTGATATGGTAAGTTGGTAATTAAAAGTTGGCAAGAAAAGTGCCGAGACATGGAAAAGAATTTGCAAATATCAAACACTATTTGAGTAGTAATGCTAAGTAGTATGGAAGAATCGCATTATCCCTACTCTGATTATAGTATTATCTTTATTTTCATCCCATTGTTTATTGTCAATTTTCAATTTTGTAACTCTTTTTATGTTTTGAAATTTGAGAGGTGAGAAAGTTTTAATCTTCGAAAATTTAATAAAAAGTAAACATTTTTTTTTGTGATATATAATATTTTTAATTTGTTCTTTAAATAATATTAATATGTTCCATTCATTCCTTCAATTAGTGTGTCTTTTGAATTCTTAATAAAATGCTGACATGGAAGACCAATAACTTGCACGACCTAACTAATCACCTGAACTATCTTTTGGATTATGTGGGTGTTGTGCCATGGAGAAGAAGAATGAAATCCTAACATAATATAGATTGTTTCTCCTATTTTATTAGTAATGAAAAAAATAAAATCATTGAGCTTGGTTGAAGAGAGGATAAATACAATCGACTGATTGGTCAGACCACACAAGATTTAAGCCTTCATATCAGTTTTTGGTTAAGAATTTGAATGGCACATTAAATGAGAAGTAAAATTGGACAAATTTATATTATTTAAGAATAAAATTGAAAAAAAAATATTTTTTAGGGATGAAAGTGAGAAAAATTATGTATTACAAAAACAAAAATGAATATTTCTCAGTAATAAATAAATAATAACCTAAATTAAAAAAAAATTTCAAGATTTTATTTAATAAATTTTTTATATCTTATATCAAGTTGTCACTTGCCAGTAAATAATTATGATGAAACAATAATAAAGCAATAAAGTCTTTGGGCCTCTAGAATAGATGAGACAATAACAAAGTAATAAAACTATTAAACAGTAATGAAGAATTATGATGAAACAATAATCTATATTGATGTAAATATAAATGTGATAAAGTGTAATTAAAAGAAACAAAAGGAAAGCTATAGAATAGAATTTGCAGATTACAAAACACTATCTTTGTAGTATAATCCTTCTTAAGAATAATATTGTCCTTACCATATCTATAATTAGCATACTCCTTACACTCAAGTCACCTATAATTATATATAGTCAATTCGTAATACCATTCCTTCATGCATTAACACATCATTAAAAATTATTAAAATTCTTTTAATGCTAAACAAATTTACAATTATTTTTATTTTTTAAATGATATGTCATTTTTTAATCATTAATAATATAATAAAAGTTATATATTAAATGAATCAAATTTAAACTCGTTAACAAAGGAATTACGGTGAAGCATTATATATATATATATATATATAGAGAGAGAGAGAGAGAGAGAGAGAGAGAGAGAGAGAGAGAGAGAGAGATACTAGTGATATACATTTCATGAATTGAGCATGCATGCATTAGTTCTTATATAATTAATATAGACAAGTTCTAAAATATAAGGAATGGAGAGATTTGTTATAAGAACCAATTTAGTAGGTTTTTGAATCTTCGGCATTTATTTAATGCAAGCACAAACGTCAATGTTATCAGTTTTGAAAAAACTGTTTCATTAGAAGAGGAAGACATTTATTTTGAAAATTAGAATTTATAAAAATGACATTTTAAAACAAATGTAATAAAAAATGATGTGGGTCAATATGTCAAAAATAAATATTTTAAATATTATTGAAGAATAAATATTTAAATAATATTAGTTATTATTGGATAAATAATATTAATCTGCAATGATTTTTTTGATAATTAATGTTAATAAAAAATAGTTGAATACCTATATAATAATTAATTAATGCTTTTTTAAAAAAATTGAATTAAAGTTTTAAACTGATTAGAAAGAATTAATAGTTATGATTCCAATAACTAAAGTCATGTGTTAAAATATTGTGGAAAACTTAATCAGATTGTTTATGCCTTAGAAAGCCAACTAGGGTGTAGAAGTTTTGCCCTTTATGTTTTTGAAAATTTTAGGTTTTAATAAACTTAAATTTAATTCAGTATAAAATTTTTTATACAATAAATAAATATAAAGATATATCATTAAAAAAAGAAAAATTAATAGTTTTTATGAACAATAAAAAATTTAATAATATGGGAATACGTGTGCCGATAATAGTATGAAATTAATTTATACTAAGTCTTTTAAAATTTAAATATTAGAACATTTTTATACTTAATTGTTTAATATACAATATTTTATATTTTTCCTGGGCTGTTTAATATTTATCCGAACAATATTTGATGAGGGCCGCAACTTCAACTATTGCAAGTTGCAAGACACCTGAAGGAAGAAAATTAGACAAATGTCATCTCTTTAATCAAGGTTGCTAGCTATTGAACGGACAAGTTCCGTTACTTCCAATTTGCTTAATTTTGCTGTGTGTTATAATATGACATTTTTTATATTTAGCTTGTTTTTCTATCATGCATGCAACGTATTATTCAATTAAATTTAGTATGTAATTAGTGGCTTTATCTCCTAATATTTTCTAATTTCTACTAGATGCAATCACATACAGGGGCGGACGCAGGATCTCTAGGTAGTGAGGGCTGTGCTGGCTGAGTCTATTCTCTAAAATGAAAAAATTTATAATTTGACCTCTAAATTTTTTACTTCTTTTTACTAAGACTCATTTTTAAAGAATCTTTTCAATTTAATCTCTGTCGAATTTTCAATTTAGTTCTTTTATTTTTTTTTAATATTACAAAATATTTTTAAAAAATTGAGTGGGGGAATGAGCCCCCACTGGGCCAACGTAGATCCGCCCATGATCACATATTTAATTTTAATTAAATTAAATCATAAGAAACAAAACAAAATAATAAGTCATAAATATTTTAATTTAATTTTTTTAAACAACATTTGATGGTTATAAATATTTAACTGTGTACACATTAATCATGTAGTAGGAAAGTATACCTGAAAACTTCTTTCATATATATTCAAAACACAACATTATCCTTATTCGTCTCATCAAAATTCAAATTATTTAATTATTCTCCGAGTAACACAAGCTCTAATTTTCATTATTTATCCCATATATCCAAGCACTTGTGGTTATAAATATTTAACTCTGTACACATTCTTCTTCAAGTTTCTTGAATTTTCAAACTTAATTTTTTTTTTTTAAGAAAATATTGTTCTTTTGGGATAAAGTTGGTATGAATTTTTTTATATTTTGTATTTTAGGTTTTCCCTGGATCTAGTGTCCATAATTAGTTATAGGTTTATTTTTTTTTATAAAATTACTTTTGATGTTGGGATAATTTTAGAATAACATTACGAGAGAATTAATTAATTATAAACCGCAAAGACTAACCATTTTACCTTCAGCTTTCAATTTTGTCGATGATTTTACATTCTTTTCTAGTTCTGTATCTTTCTTTTTTTTATTTTTTTTCAATTCTTTTATATATAAAACTGGTTGCCTCCTTTTAAATAATTTTTAAATATCCAAAACTTGGAACCCATCACACACACGCGCACGCACACACATATCAATAATATCACTAAATTAACGAAATTCTGGTGTTATTTTTAAAAGATTTTACTTTCATACACATTTTTTTAATTGTTTGTTAAACTTTTTAAATTTATCAAAATTATACTTATAATCTATAACTTATGACATAATTTTTTTAATTTTGTATAAATTGTATATGTAACAAGTATATAAAATGTTACAATTTTCTTAATTAAAGTTGCAACACAACATTTTTTTAAAAAAATCTGCAACTATTTATCAAAAAATTATGGCTTATAAAAAGGTATTGCAAAAGGTGTTAACATTTTTTGCCATGAAATTTACAAGTTTTCTATGCATAAATTTTTTTTCAAGCGCATAAACCAAAATTCCATTTTCAAATGATTTAACCATTACCTAAAACAAACTACTTAATAATTTATCTGATTATATTGCATATTTATACATTTACAAATATATAGAACTCTCACTAAATTAATAGATAAAGCACATATATTGATACATACACAAGAGAAGATAAAAAAAAATAATATCAGAATCATTTAAATATTTATTTTTAAAAATAATTCAAATATTATTAAAAATAGGAAAGTTTACTTGAAAAGAGGAAATGGCGGGACCGTAGGAAAAATTAAGCTTGATGGAAGTTTCCTTACAAAGTTATGCTATTGTACGCTTTCTTTGAAATATTTTTTTTTATTGATTTCAATTTATTTACAAATAAATTCTACTATTTAAATATTATGTAAAAAAATAATGATTTCAATTAATTTATAAATAAAAATTTTTATTTGAAACATATTAAAAAGTACATGAAATCTTATTAAAAAGTAAATTTTGATGGTATTACGAGAAATACAATATTAGAGTCAAGGTAAAAAAAAAATTATATAACATTTGTTTTAGGTTAAATGAAATGCATTATAGTAAAATCCTTGATAAATTTGGTAGATTTTATAATCACACAAATGTAATTAAAATAGAAATTGTAAAAGAAATAAAATAAAATCATTTTTAACTTAAATCTAAATAGTGTTTAAAAAAATTTATTTAAAAATAAAATAAAATTTTATTTTTTACCATTCTAAACATGGTATCTTGATGGCTTTTGAAACCTAAAGGTGTCAATTTTTACGTTATAGTAGTAGCATAAAGTTGTAGCGCTTAATACAATTTATTTTTATGTAATATTGACATTTACAAAAGCAAGAAGCTTATCTAATTTTGTTTTTATATATTTCCATTGGAAATTATTTGATTGTGTGCATAATGATTGATGTGCAGAAATATAGTTTATTGAATATTATTATGTATTATATATATAATCTATGATAAATGTTTAGATCTATATTTAAAAAAAAAAGTGATTTGTATTATAACAAGTGAATGAATTGGTTCTATATTAAATAAGAAAGAATGAGCATGTAAGCACTGATCAAAACAATAAAAATGATAACAAGAGAAAGAAATTATCAAAGTATGATAAGGTTGATCACTATTTGAATGCCTTTTTATTGCTTCCTAATACTCCAAATCATATGGTAAATAAACAACAACATTACTTAAGTTTCTTGAAACCAAATTTTGTGTGCCCCGAGATAAAGTCAATATAAATTTTTTATATTTTGTATTTGAGGATTTATTGGATTTAACTCTTCTAAAGTGTTAGATTCATTTTAGAGGATAAAGTGGATCACCATAATTATTATTAAGAAAATTAATAATTTAAAATTTAATAAACAATAAATAATTAAAAAAATAATTCTTAAATTTATAATTATCCACTCGTTCGAAATCCTAACCAACTATTATAATAATCCATTTTAACATGTAAAATGCACATTGTACTTTAGAAAAGTCAAATCAAATATCCCTATTATTAACAACGTTTTTTTTTTTTAAAAAAAAAAAAAGCCAACTGATTCATATCTAACTTGCGTTTTCTTTGCGTTTAGATCTAGTGTCCATGGTTCTTTTCTAATCTTTCCTACATGCAATAACACTTTTCGAAAAATATAAATAAATACATTTAAAAAATTACAATTTCATCCATTACTATTGCAACCCAAAAAGTTTTGAAAATTTACAATCATTTATCAAAAAATTATAGTTTATCATAAAAAAGTATCACAAAAAGTATGAAATTTTATTTTATTTTTATAAAATTTACAAGTCTTCTACGTAGAAATCTCTTCAAGTGTGTATGAAATCAAAATCACATTTTTAAATGAGTTCCGCATTATTCAAAAATAAATTAACAAATTACTAATTCATTTGATGTGCAGTGTATATTTATGATTTTATACATATATATATATATATATATAAAACTTTCACTAAATTAATAGATAAAGCACAGATATAGATTAACACATACTAAAGGGAGATAAAAAAATATTAAAATTACTTGATTATTTATTTTTAATTGTAATTTAAATATTCATTTTTAGAATTATTTCCTAACAAATTAAAATTTTATGGCCTAGCCACTGATCAAAACTTAAATTTCTCTGTGACAGAGAGGAAAGAGAAAGTGACATAACTACAAGAAAAATTAAGTCGGACAAAATTTTATTTATGCCAATTATGTTATTCAATTATTGTTTGGAACCATAAAACAAATTCAATTTATTTGAAATTGAATTCATATGTGAAATCGTTCCTAAATTTAACTCCAAATAAATTGTATTATTATTACTTTTTATTTCAAACGAGAGTTATGACTTTTTAATTCAATCCTTGTCAATTTTTTATTGTGGTTGCAACCTTAATTTGCAGCCAATACTATTGCAAGTGAAATATGTGTATCATATTACTTAAAATAATTTTTTTTATGTAATACTCACATTCACACAAACACCTTAAAACTTACATAATTTGGGTTTTATATTATTTTTGTTGGAAATTGTGAGTATAATGATTGCTGAGTGGCAATTTCGTTAATTAAGTATATTTATCACATAATGTATGTATATAACCTCTGGTAAATGTTTAAATCCATTTAAAAAAAAATTGATGTGTATATTTTACTATTTCAATAGATGAATGAATTGATTCTATGTCAAATAAAAAAGAATGAGCATGTAAGCAATGACCAAAGTAATAAAAATGATAAAAAGAGAAAGAACTGAACAACACAATTAGAAAAGGAAAAAAGAAACTCCTTTTAACTTATTAACACTATTTTTTGTGTACCAAATATACCTTTTAACTTTCTTTAAAATTACAATTTGTTACTTCTCATAAAAGTCTTATTTCCACTCAACAACACAATTAAAAAAGAAAAAAGAAACTCATCCAAATTACAATCCTAAGAAGATTGATGGAGGTCTATTAAACTTTGTGAATGTCATTGATAGTACTAAGGAACGTATTGAAGCTCATACACTAATGTAATAATATATATATATATATATATAATGATTTGGAAATGCTGGTGTATTTGTAATGTGAATAAATAATAGGAAATTTTTTATGCACATAAAATCCTTTTGCTATCTCATAGGGCCTTCACCTCTTACATATATAAAGACAATGTAATAATACGTGTAAATACATAATTGTAAATTTATTAATTGTTGCACTAAGTGCACGCAAAATCCTCTTGCCATATTATTAATTGTTCAAATTTTCATATTACAATGACTGTGACAGATAACAGTCAAAATCAAATAAGAAACAATAATGATAAAACAAGAATTGTCAAACCAGGTAAGAAAACCAGTCAATCACTTCAACTTTTACAGGTTGTTTTCCTCATTAAAAAATCTGTGTAATATTTGTAACAATTGCAGGTATCATTTGTATTGTCATTAGGAAACAAAAATTAGAAAACATTTGCTTCAAACTTCAATTAGACTGTGAATTATGCGAATAAATGGTAGAAAAAGAATGTGAATTAAATCTCATCTCATTTAAAGAGAATCAGACTTGCAAAGGATGCAACCTCTTCTTAAAACAGATATTCACAAAATGCAGGAAAGATAGTATATTTTTGCAATATCCTTGTCATTTTATTTAAAAAATGATAAAAGGAACATCAGTTTGATTATTGTATCTATTTTTCTAAACCTACAGTGCCTTTTTCAATTTACTTATAATATTAACTTTAATTGCTTTCACTCCATTCGATAGAACTAACGAAAATATCAAACATAGCTAAATGATTATGTCTAGAATGTGACTAAATGAAGCACATAAGTAGAAATCTTGGTACTTTAATTATTTAAAATGAGGCCACTTACTATTGACAAAAGCAATAGAACCTATAAAAATCATGGTAGATACAAATTGTAAAACCTCCCAAAGTTCAATTAATTAAAAATTTTCTATTTATACATTTCTTATAAAATAATTCATTCTTTTGGCAATTTGAATGTTGCCTCTTTGACCAACTTGACCCCAACATCATCCCAGAGTGTACCTTCCCTGGCAACAAGAGGAGAACTGACACTAGGACCATAATGGATTAGCTTCTTCCTCTGGACTTACTAGTGGTACAACTTGTCTTAGATTCTTTCATAGTACACACTCAAATAGTTTGCTAATCAACAAAATCATTAATTATAACATATAAGACAAACAGTCAAACAATTTGCTAATTCCATCATTGACATGTTCTTAATTAATTTTATCGTTATAGCCTAAATACCAACCACCTCATGGAAATTGATCTCTGGCAATTACATAGAACATGAATTTATCAAAATCTAAAAGGAACCTTGGCCAATTAACATGACAGCCTACAATCAAGACTTTTGCCATAGCTGATTGTACTAAGAGATATTAATTTGCCTTATAGAAAGAGAACTTGTCATCAGATGCCAGTCTAGAGAACTAAAAGTTCCTTTTGTACAACCCATTCAATCTATAGCAAACCCCTTAATATTTTGCTATGCGCTGGACAAAAACAAATTTAAAAATAATAACAGGTTTAAAAGCTAACTAAAACTATAAAGTGAAAGGTAACATATTAAATAGAAATGCAATATGAATAAAAAGAAATCAATATATGATACTAAAAAAAAAAATCTATGCATATTGTAACTTAATAACATAATCAAAAAGTCATAATTAACAGGAAGTAATGACGACATCAATGCTTCACTAATGGATAAGAGTAGTAGGTTTGATACCTCCAAAACTTGAGCTCGCTTATGAGATTCAAAGCAAAAAATCAACGGTAAGAGTAAAAGCACTCAATCAGTTTGCGATAGCTTAATCTAGATACAGATTTGTTGATTTAGACCAGATATAATACCTGTAAATTTTATAATGATTCATTGGTATAAAAGTCAAATTCTAGTAAGTTAACAAAATTTAACCTTAAAGGAAAATGAATACCACTTCTTTAACTAGTGAAAAGGTTAAAAACAAAATAATTTTCCATCACAACTCTAATTCATAGTTTAAAGAATGTACTCTACTATGAGCAAAATTGTGTTGATAATTTAGAGAAACAGAATTTTTGCTCTATAACTTGTATTATCTCTCCAAGGAGCCCAACATAACTTAACATGAGGTAGA
>JANHAO010029000.1:0-10478 GCA_026873985.1 Saraca asoca
AACATCAAAATAAATTTAGGGCTAAGAGATTAACATTTTAGAATTAACAATCTCTTTAAGGCTATCAATCTCCTTAAGGCTAACATACATAATGTTGTATACAGTTAGAATTTTTCAACTTCTACTGGTAGTATCGGTGCAGATGTTTGGCATTCCAGGCACGAGTTCCTCTCCATTTTTATCAGCTAAGTGATAGGCGTCATTACTCATGACTCTTTTTATCAAGTATGGGCCCTCCTAATTCGGTCCCAGGGTTCCCTTGTTAGGTTTGCATGCTCTTGGCAAGACGAGGCATAGAACAAGATCACCTGGGTTGAACCTTCGGGATCACACTCTTCAGTTGTAATATCTCGCGATGCGCTGCTGACTTGCGGCAATCCTGAGGCTAGCTTTATCTCTCGCTTCCTCCACAAGGTCCAAACTTGCAGCGAGTAGTTAGTCATTTTCTCCTGGTTCGAAGGTAAGTCTTCATTGTGACGTGAGTTTGAATTTCGCGGGTATCATTGCCTTAATCCGTAGACCATCGAGAAGGGGGTTTCCCTTGTCCAACTATAGGGAGTCGTTCGGTATGCCTATAACACAGTTTGTAACTCGTCAGCCCATGTTCCCTTTCTTGCCTCTAGTCTGGTTTTCAAAATTTTCTTAATGATTTTATTGACGGTATCTACTTGCCCGTTGCTCTGTGGGTGATCCACAGATGTGAAACTCTTGACAATTCCAAAATTGTTGCAAAATTCAACAAATTGTTCGCTTATGAACTGGGTCCCATTGTCGGTGACGATTTGTTGGGGGACCCCATACCTGCAAATAATGTTACTCCAGACAAAGCTTAGGACTTTGGAAGATGAAATTTTAGCTAGTTCCTTTGCCTCAGCCCACTTTTTAAAATAGTCTACGGCCATGATGGCATATTTACAGTTTCCTCACACTTTTGTGAGTGGCCCAATCAGGTCGATCCCCCAAATGGTGAATGGCCACAGACTTACCATTTGCTTCAAATAAGTTGGGGGAACCTGGGGCACTTTCACGAATCTTTGGCATTTGTCACATTTCTTGATGAGGCTCATCGTATCCTGCTTCATGGTTAGCCAATAGAACCCCTATCATAGGGCTTTTTGGGCCAATGACAGCCCCCTAGTGTGGTTCCCATAGTGTCCTACATGGATTTCTTTTTGAACAGCATTGCCATCTTCTCTGTCAACGCACCTCAGGAGGGGAGTTGAAAATCCTTTCTTGTAAAGGATGTCATTGCAAATACAATACCTTGTCGCACGTGCCCGTAGGCATCGCGCTTCAATTTTATCTCCTGGCAAGATCTCGTTTCTTAGGAAGTTAATGATGGGGCTCATCCAAGAGTCAGATTTGCCTTTGATCATTTTGACTTCTTCTTGTTGTTCGATGCTAGGGGATAAAAGGTGTTCTATCGGGATTGATTCCGTGGGAATTGGCTTATTCATTGTGGATAACCGAGCCAAAGCGTCGGCATGAATATTCCAAGCTCGTGGGATCTTGGTGATTTCGATTTGCTGGAAGGATCCCAGTAATTCTCGAACCTTTCGAAGGTACTGTGCCATCCTGGGTTTGTGGGTTTGGTACTCGCCCTTCGCTTGACCAACGATGAGCTGTGAATCACTATATATTCTTAGTTTTTTTGCTTGCACCACCTTAGCCAAACGTAGTCCTGCCAACAGGGCCTCGTACTCAGCCTCATTGTTCGTGGCATGGAATTTAAACCTCAAGATGCTAAAGATTCTATGTCCTTCTGGACTAACGAGAAGTATCCCAGCGCCAGACCTTTTGTTGTTACATGACCCATCGACGAATAGTTCCCAGCAGGGGGCCTTTTAGACCTCTGCTTTTTCCCCTATAGACCCTGTGAATTCAGCAATAAAATCTGCCAGTGCCTGCCCTTTGATAGCCATTCTGGGCTTATATTCGATGTCGAACTAAGCGAGCTCTATTGCCCACTTAAGCAGTCGCCCGGAGGCATCAGTTTTCTGCAGAATTTGCCTCAAGGGATATTGCATAAGAACTCTGATACTGTGAGCCTAGAAATATGGTCACAATTTCCTCGAGGCCATGATAAGGCAATACGTAAGTTTCTCCATAGGGGAGTGTCTTGTCTCTGCATCCAACAACCTCTTGCTTATGTAGTATATGGGGAGTTGAATCCCCCCTTCTTCTCATGTCAAAGCTGCACTTAGGGTGTATTGTGATACCCTAAGATAGATAGTCAGCCTTTCTCCTTCTTTTGGTTTGGAAAAGGGAGGTGCCTGGCCAAGATAATCCTTTAACTTTCTAAACGTGTCCTCGCATTTTGAGGTCCATTTGAACCTTTTGGCCTTCTTAAGGACGTCAAAGAAAGGGATACATTTATCGGAGGCTTTCGAGATGAACTGGCTTAGGGTGGCAACTTGGCCGTTCAGGCTTTGGACATCTTTGGGGCCAGTGGGGGAGCGCATGTCAGGAAGAGCTTTGATTTTTTCTGTGTTGGCCTTGATCCCTCGGTTGTTGACCATAAAGCCGAGAAATTTTCCCGAAACTATGCCAAAGGCGTATTTGAGGGGATTTAGCTTCATCCAATATCTTCTCAGGATCTTAAACATTTCATCCAAGTCATGGACATGTTCGACGAGCCGTTTGGATTTTACAAGCATGTCATCCACATAAACCTCCATTGTCTTACCAATTTTTCCCTGGAACATTTTGTTTACTAGTCGTTGGCATGTTGCCCTCACATTTTTGAGTCCGAAGGGCATCACTTTATAGCAATACAATCCTCGATCGATGACAAATGAGGTGTGTTCTTCGTCACACGCGTCCATTGGGATCTGATTATATCTTGAGTAAGCATCCATGACGCTTAGGAGTTCATGCCCCGCGATTGCGTCGACGAGCTTGTCCATCCTTGGTAGGGGGAAGCTGTCTTTTGGACATGCTCGATTTAGGTCTGTGAAATCGATATACATCCTCCACTTCCTGTTCTTTTTCTTAACGAGGATCGGATTAGCTACCCAGGTGGGGTATCGTGCCTCCCTAATGAATTTGTTGGCCAGAAGTTTGTCCACCTCTTCTTTGAGTGCTGCGTATTGCTCGACAGTCATTGGCCTCCTTTTTTGATGACAGGCTTGGCTAGAGGGTCGTTGTTCAGCGAGTGGGATATTATCTTCGGGTGAATGCCTTTCATATCCTTATGGTTCCAAGCAAAAACATCCGCGTTTTCCCTGAGAAAGTTTGCCAATTGTGTCTTTACATTGGGTGGCAGTTATTTTCCTACTTTCAGGCATCTCTCCTCATCTTTCTCACTTATCTGTATTTCTTCTAGATCTTTAGTCGGTCCTGCGACTTGTCCCTTGTCCATTTCTCCGGGGTTATGGTCGTAAACGACCCCTTTTTCCCTCATCGGGTGGGAGTATTCACTGTAGACCATGTCCACTTTTCGTTTTTGCACTCCGAGCTTGATCGCTTCTTTGTAACAGTGGTGGTCTGCTTGCTGTTCTCCTCGGACGCACCCCATCCCGTCTGAGGTTGGAAACTTCACGATGAGTGTTTTGGTTGATATTATCATATAGAGCCCATTCATGGTGGGTCGTCCTAGCACCACGTTGTTTGCTGAAGGGCAATCAATGATCAAGAAATCGGTCATGATAGTAGCTTGACGATCCAAGTCTCCTACGGTGAGCGGGAACTTGATTTGCCCTATCAGAAGTATCCCATCCCCGATGAATCCATAAAGAGGGGCTGGTGATGGATCAGTTTGTCCTATCTCCATGCCCATCTGATCGAAGCATGCCTTATACATCATGTTTACAGAGCTTTTGGTATCTAGCATTATTCTCCTTACTTCCACATTAGCTATCCTCGCTCGTATGACGATGGCATCATTGTGCAGGTAGCGCACTCCCGTCGTGTCTTTTTTGGTGAACATGATGTCATTCGCGACAGTCTTAGCCTTTTTGGCAGATTTGTCATCTTGTTCATGGCTGGCAAGGAAGACACGACTCGCATCTCAAACATAACGACTATGTGATCGATTCAGCTGAGGTGGGGCCCACCATGGATGGTGAATATCATCCTCAGAGAGGGTGCCCCCTTATTCTCAGGGGTCCGATGGTGCTGTGATGCATGTTGTCAAAGGTGCGGGGATCTCTGCCTCAGGGCTCCTACCATATATTCTCCTAAATGACCTCTCTTAATTAGGTCTTCAATGGCATCTTTCAGCGCCCAGCAGTCTGATGTATTGTGTCTGACCTCACTGTGATAGGCGCATAACTTGTTTCAATTTCTTCTATCAACGAGGGTCCTGATGGGCCTAGGTCGTCCAAAGTCCTCGTTCTCTCTTTTCGTAGCATAAATTCTGTCGGGAGTGTCTGATAGAGCAGTGTAAGTCTCATAGCGATGTGAAGGCAGATAAGGCTCAGCTCAAACTTTCTTTATGACCTGACCCCTTGGGCCATCTTCTCGACCTCTTTTTCTATTCTCATTCTCACTCTTTTTCTTCCCCCTGGGGGTTTCCCCATCATCTCTCCTTTTCATCTTTTTAAGGCCAAAAGTTTCTTCCCAACGGACCTCCTTTGTGGCCTGCTCATAGAATTTGCCTAGACTTTTGACAGGAGACTTGTATATGTCTTCATATAGCTTCCCGTCCTTTCGAAGCCCGATAGAAATCACTGTAAGGACACTCTCATCCAATGGGCTATCAACATTTTTGACTTCCTGTCGGAACCTCGTAATATAATCCTTGAGCGATTCGTCTCTTCGCTGGAAAACTGTGGCCAAGTGACAAGAAGGGGCGAGCTGTCTTTTTAGTGCCCTATATTGGTCAAGAAATTGGGTTTGACATTCATCCCATCTTTTTACACTACGGGTTGGGAGGCTTCTGAACCAGGTTAACAGTATCTCCCTGAGGGTTGTTGAAAAGACCCGACACTTCACCAATGGGTTAGAGGTTTGTAAATCCATCTAGACGTTGAAAGCGTCTAAGTGATTATCAGGATCACTATTCCCATCGTACAGGGGGATGTTTGGAAATTTGAACCTATGGGGGAGAGGCTTCGTCTCAATTTGGCTAGAGAGGGGGGTTCTCCCCTCGTGAGATTCGCGCTTCTCTCAAGAGGCACAATTATTCTCCAACCTCTCCATTCTCTGGAGCAGTTCTTCGACCTTTAGGTCCCGGGGGTTTAGCTGATGATCAGAAGCCTTTCAATTTTCTCACTCCTGCTTTCGATGATGACACCGATCCAAGGTTCCCTGATTCGGGCCATGTTCACAATCGGTTGAGCTATGATTTGACTCCTCGTTGTCATCGATTTCTTTCGAGCTTTCATTTTGATGCGACTCTTTGTCGTTTCTTTCACTTTTGCCACTTTCCCGAGGTCGATATGCTTCAGATTTCGATCGCAATCTTGAGGAATGGAGTGAACGGGTTTGTTGGTGTTTTGTCCTGGTATGCCGATTATGTAGGGTTTCTGAGTGATGATGCTCATCTTCAGTAGTAACTGCTTCTCGCCGTCTGGGTGCATCTCAGGTGTGCACTTGAGATAATGTCCGGACCACATTAGCTAATTCCTTTAAGGTGTTTTCCAGAGCCTCCTGGCACTTGTCGAGAACCTCTTGGCGCTGTCGCCAAGTCTGCATGTCACCGATTTCAGGGCCTATCGTAGGAGTGTTCATGTCTTACTGCTGCCTTTGGCCTTCTGGTTGATCGACGGGAGTCTCGGTGTTCCTAATGGTTTTCTTCCTTGCCTTCATGTCTACTAGAGCTTCTCTAGGGATTACAAATGAGGAAATGCGGTGGGAACATGCAATGGGGGCCCTCCTTCTGGTGCCAAAATGTTGACACCAAAATACGGTCAACTGGTTTCCTTAATACAACACCCCTGACTGTATGTTAGAGAAAGAGTAAAGATAAATAGAAAAAGTTTAAGGAGGAAGATAGGGAGAGAATAATAACACCGAGGACTTATCGTGGTTTGGCCAAAGGCAGTTATCAGCCCCTACGTCCACGTCACTCTTCTGTTATTTACTTTTACAAAGGTCTTGCTAAACCGAATTACAATGGCTAGATCACCTTTTTTGTGACTCATAGTGTATCTTCCTAATGAGGGTTATAGATACAAGAAGTTTTCTTTCACTTGTAAGGCTTTCTGGATCCTTTTTTTTCTTCTCTCCTCCTTTCCTATGGTCCTTTCCCTTCCATTTATAGTGAGGGAGAGGGTTATAAGGGTAATCTTCTTGATCGGAAAAAAGATCACCTTCGCCACTCTCAGCATTGAATGCTTGCCATCGGACAATAAATGCTAGGCAAATCATTGTCGAATTTCCAGGGAGCTGATGTGTATTACCTGAGGCCTGAGCCGTCAACTCTTCTAGTGCTTTCCAAGCTGCTGATTAGGCTTTGTACGATCATCAGCTAGCAGTGAGCTAAAGGGGAGATTGTGGGTCGAGGTCCCAAGGTCGTTACCTTTATTCTCGTTCGATCGCCTATTAGTCTTGGTTGCCACGACCGTAACCTTTTGTATCCTAGGTCTTATGGTGTAACGAGGCCCAGTGGCATAGTAGGCCTTCGTAGCCTTCTTTCGGTGATCACGGTCTCTTTCTGGTGGAGTTGAGTTCTGCCTTGGATCTTTTCTTCATTTGATAATACTTCCTTGGATGTCGCCCTTTTCGAATCTTCATATCCAAATAACGTCCATAACACGTCCATAGTCTTGCCAATCTATTTTTCGAACATCATGTTCATCAATCGCTGATAGGTCACCCTCATGTTTTTAAGTCCGAAGGGCATCACTTTGTAACAGTATAACCTACGGTCAGTGATGAATGAGGTATGCTCTTCATCCTATGTGGCCATTGGGAATTGGTTGTACCCTAAGTAGGCATCCATGAAGCTAAGCAGTTTATGTTCTACCGTTGCATCCACTAGCTGGTCTATCCTCGGTAAAAGGAAGCTATCTTTAGGGCATGCTTTGTTGAGATCAGTGAAGTAAACACATGTTTTCCACTTCCCATTCTTCTTTTTAACGAGTACAGGGTTCACCACCCAAATGGGATATCGTGCCTCTCGAATGAAATTATTCGCTAGGAGCTTGTCCACCTATTCTTTAAGCACTGCATAACATTCGACGGTCATCGGTCTTCTCTTCTGGTAGACTGGCTTGGCCTGAGGATCGATGTTTAGCCTATGCAACATTATACTTAGATTGATACCTTCCATATCTTCATGGTTCCAGGCAAAAAAATCCATGTTTGTTATGAGAAAACTCATCAATTATGCTTTCACATCAAGTAGTAGGCACTTTCCTAACTTCAGGCATCTCTACTCATCTACCTCGCTCACTCGTATGTCCTCCAATTCCTCAACTGGCCTGATGGCTTGTTCAGCATCCACTTCTCGACGGTTGAGGTCGTAGCTGACCCCTTTCTCGCTCGTCACTCAGGGCTCTCCCTCAGACACAATGTTTACCTTTTTCCCCTAGATCCTGAGTTTGACTGCCTCTTCATAGTAGTGTCAGGCTACTTGCTACTCTCTGCATATGCACCCAATTCCACTTAGGGTGGGGAACTTGATGGTTAATGTCCGAGTTGATGTTGCCATGTCAAAATCATTCATGGCAGGCCATCCCAGCACCATATTGTAAGTCGAGGCACAGTCTATAATGAAAACGTCTGCCATGATGGTGGCTTACCTGTCATGATCTCCCAGAGTTAGTGGGAGCTTGATCCATCCCACTAGGAGTATTCCATCTCCAATGAAGCCATAGAGGGGCTCAGGTGATGGGTCCAAGTGATTCTCATTCATGTCCATTTGATCGAAGCGCCCTTTGTACATTATGTTTATGGAGCTCCTAGTATCCACCATGATCTTCTTCACTTCGGCATTGCCAATCTTCGCTTGGATGATTATCGCATTGTTATGGAGATAATGGACCCCTTGTGCATCCTCTTCTATGAAGGAAATACTATCGGAAGATATCCTAGCCTTTTTGGTGAGCCTTTCACACTCCATATGACTTGTTAGGAGGATACGACCCATCGCTCACACATAACGATCACGCGACCGGTTAGAGGTGCTCGTGATATAAGGTCCACCATGTATGGTAAAGATAGTCCTCGTAGATCGCATTTCCTCGTGCTCCAAAGTTTGGTGGCATTGTGGCATAGGTTGCTATGGACGTAAGGGTCGCTACCCTTAGGGCCTCGCCACATAATCTCTCAAGTGGCCTCTTTTGATGAGGTCTTTGATGGCATCTTTCAACACCCAGTAATCTGATGTGTTGTGCTTGACCTCACTATGATGGGCACAAAACTTATTACAGTTCCTCTTCTCAATGGGGCTCTTCATCGAACTGGGTCTACCAAAGTCTTCGTTGTCCTTCTTGGTCATATAGATCCTGTCTGGCATGTCTGACAAGACAGTGTAAGTATTATAGTGATGCTGATATTAAAATTGTTCACTTCAGGCCTTATCTACATTTTGACCTCGAGAACCCCCCTTTTGGCTGTCCTTGCTACTTTCGCCTCCATTTCTTTTCCTACCTTGGTTGGAAGCACTGGTTTCTTCTTTCTTACTTGGCTTCTTTAGGGTAAAGGTCTCCTCCCATCAAATCTCCTTGGTGGCTCGCTCATAAAATTCACCTAGGCTCTTGATAGGGGACTTATATATGTCCTCATATAATTTTTCGTTCTTTTAGAGTCCAATTGAAATCGCTGTGAGGATACTCTTATTGGATGGATTGTCCACATTACTGACTTCTTGTCAGAACCTGGTGATGTAGTCTTTAAGTGATTCATCCTTTTGTTGGAAGATTGTGGCTAAGTGGCAGGAAGGGGCAAGCTGTCTCCTCAGCGCTCTATATTGATTGAGGAACTTGGTCTAGCATTCCTCCTAACTCCTTATGCTACGAGATGGGAGGCTTCTAAATCATGTCCGTGGTACTTCTCCGAGTGTGGTAGGAAAGACTCGACATTTTACCAATGGATTGGAGGTTTGTAAGTCCATCTGGACATTAAAGGCATCTAGGTGGCTGTAAGGATCACTATCCCCATTGTAGAGGGGGGTGTTTGAGATCTTGAACTTACAGGCAAGGGGCTCTATCTCAATCTGGCAGGAAAGTGGGGTTCTTTCCTCGTGTGACTCCCGATTCCCTTGGGATGTGGAGTTCTTCTCCAGTTGTTCCATCCTCTGGAGCAATTCTTTGACTATCGGATCTAATGACTTAGACCATTGGCTAGAGGTCTTTTTGCTCATTTCTTCTTATTTGCTATGAGAATGTCGGTCCAAAGTTCTGAGTTTCTTGCCACGTTCATGATTAGACATGTCACAATCTATCTCTTGCTTGCTGTCAGTTTCGCGTGAGCTCTCGCTATTGTGTGAGTTTTCACATTGGAGATCATCTTCCTTGTCCTCTTGGTCTCAGTGGACTTTGGACCTTAGGCATGAATTAGACGAGCACAATGAGATGATTTGATGACGCTCAACCCTGGCTTGCTCTTCATGTCGAGGCCCTGACTGATGATGTCTATCCTTGGGTGCAACCATTTCATCCTGTCTCGGTGTACCCTGGGCATGTGATTGAGCCCATACCCAGACCATGTCGGCCAGTTCCTTTATTG
The DNA here is from genome assembly GCA_026873985.1 of Saraca asoca. Lineage (NCBI taxonomy): Eukaryota > Viridiplantae > Streptophyta > Magnoliopsida > Fabales > Fabaceae > Saraca > Saraca asoca. The sequence continues at coordinate 9,616 of JANHAO010029000.1, forward strand.
TATTCTCCAATACTTCCTGGAGCTGGTCAAGTGCCTCTTGGTGTTGCCACCAAGTCTGAATCTTGTTAGTCTCATGGACTACAGGTTGGTGCTAGATAAAGGAAGCTGTGCTAGTGTTGGAACCTATTGTGGGAGAGACTATGTTTCGCGGTTGTGTCTGACATTAGGATTGACCAGCGGGAACTCCTGCACTCTTGATAGCTCTTCCTCTCGCCATTGTATTCGAAATAGCTTATTGAAGACTAAAAAATGAAAAGTGTACAGTGGGGACCCTTCCTCTAGTGCCAAAATATTGACACCAAAATTTGGTCAACAGTTAAGTTCAATGTCACCCTTGACTATAAGATGAATATAATAGTAAACAATGAAAGAAAACGGTGGAGAAGAAGAAGAAACAACAACACCAGGAGTTTATCTTGTTCAACTAAAGCCAATTTGACCCCTGCGTCCATATTGATCTTTTGTGATTCTTTGGGGAGATTGGTTTTACAGAATATGAGTACAACAATAGAGTTTTTCTCTCAGTGTACAGTGCTCACTCTTAATACCAGCAGAGTTTTTGCATGTATCTTGTTATCTTATGTATATGATGACCTCCTCCCTCTATTTATAGAAAGGGGGAGGGTTACAAGTGTAATTTCATAAGTAGCAAAATGATTACTGATAAGTGAAATTTGTTCCTATAAAAATAATGAACATCACCCCTTAAATAGTTATTAATTAGTGGTTTTTGTTTAACTTTTCCCTTAGTTTTGTTAGTTTAGTTCTCGATACTGCCTTAGTTTGTTCTTGTATTTCAGGATGATGAAAAAGGCTTGAAAAGTGGAAGAAAACTCAAAGAATGAAAATGCATTGGAATTAAG
>JANHAO010029001.1:0-10471 GCA_026873985.1 Saraca asoca
TATATAACTTGTATTTTTTAAAATAATTAAATTTTATCTACAAATACAGGAAGGACGCATGTCAAATAACTATACATTTAAAGCATGCCTACCCATTTTTTCCTCGCTTCGTAATTGAAGGGAAGCTTAGAAGTGAGATACAAAGTCTCCTTCTAAGATACAACATAAAAATTGAAGGAGGTAAATCCTTGTTTTAAGGTTAAATTCTCTATAGTTTTAACTTTTTTTGAATGGGTATTTATAATTTTAAAATTTGAAATTAGATCGTTATAATTTAAAGTTGTTTCTAATTGAATCCTTACCTATTAAAATTTCATTAATTCATTAATTTTTAATCAGCTCTTTATCATTCATTTATTTTCTTTATTTTAAAACAGTGTAATTAGAAATTATTTTAAACTATAGGAATCCAATTTCAAATTTTAATAAATCTAGCTACCAAAACAATTTACCATGTTATTAAGAATTAACAGAATCTTAACAGTAAGAATCCAAATAGAAATGATTTTAAATTATAGAAATCTAAATCTAAATTTTAAAACTACAAATATTGATTTCAAAAATAATTTTATACTATAGAGCTTCAAAGTATAATTTAACCTTTTTTTTTTATCAATTATCATCAATTTTTTTTTAAAAAAAAAGAAAAACACAATCTTCTGATTTTTTTTTTTACTAGAATCCAACATTTAATATAAAAACATTGTTATATCTATCATTTTTCAAGATTCAAACCCTCAAAAGAAATTAAGGAGATCCATATCCGGATGCATGGAATAGTTAACCTCAAGCCTCATGCACTATGTGCAGCATGCAGTGAAGAAGGATAAGATAAAGTAAGTATATATTTCTAGAAATAAAATACATATAAATATAATTACACTCAATTTTAAAAGATATAAGTATAAATTTAAAAAAAATAAGCAACTACAGATGAAATTTTCATAAAATTGTACTATGAGTGACCCCTGTTACATGACAAAATTGTGATTAGGGATGACAACGGGTTGGATTCAGATGGATATGTCAATATCCATATCCATACCCATTAGAAAATTGTTTACTCATATTCTACCCATACCTATGAACACTACAGTGAGTACGGGTTTATACCCGTTGGTATGGGTGTACCCACGAATATACCAGCTAGAATTTAAAAAAATATACATATACTTAAAAGAAAATGAGATAAATTATGGTTTGATCCTATAAACTTTTTTTCGACTTCAAATAGGTCCTTACTAAAAATATGAAATTATGTTATAGTTTTAAAAAAAAATATTAAAATTTCACTTCAGTGCCTCAGCCAACATTTTCATTTTTTCGAGATATTATATATACTACTCAAAATGACATCGCTTTCAATAATTTTTATATAAAAAAATAAATTTTTTATTTAAATGGATAAACAGGTACGAGTATGAATATTTTCTCATACTTGTACTTGTGTCCATTACGAGTATGATTTTCATACTCTTATCTGTCTGCGAATACTTTTTTTCTTATCCATATCCGCCCATTACGATTGGATATCCACGAATAAATGGATACATGAATAAAATTGTCATCCCTAATTGTGACTGTCCTTTATCGGTTTGTGTTCAGTGTTGTTGTTATTATTATTATTATTATTTTATTCAAGATACAATGAAATTATGTTTATTTTGATGATAAATATACCTGATATAAATAATTTTATTTATATATATTTGTATTTATAAAATATTAAAATAACAAAAAAAATTCATTTATTTAATATTATATAAAAAATATGAGAAAAATAATATTTTTATTTTATAAAAAATTATTATTTTTATTATTATAATATCATATATTATTTTATTAATCATAAAATATATAAGTGATATAAAATTCTTTATTAATATAATTTTTACAGAAAAATATTTTTTCAAAAACACTGTTGTAACCCTCACCCATTCGTGATGTTCCCTTTTTTTTAGTTCCTCAAGTGTTGTCACCCATGCGTGTCACTTTTCTCAATTTCTTTCATGTTTCATTTGATTTTTAGAAAAATATCATTCATCTTCCATAGAATTTAATATAATCATATTTATATATTTTATTTTTAAAAATATATATTAACCTTTCTTTTCATTTACATTCATATCGTTTCTTTTTATGTTAAACATACCTTTATCTTTCTTGTTTTAGAAAAATAAGGAAGGTAAGTGTATGTTTCTAAAAACAAAAGGAATGTAAGTATAATGACAATAAATTAAGCATAATTTATCTTTAATTTTTTTACCTGATATCCGAAAAAAAAATCAACAAAAAATGAGTAAAAGAACAATAATAAATAGATGAGGCTTTTATTTCTTTTCTCTTAAAATAATAACTCTTATTTTTAATTCATAATAATATTAAATTTATACATTCTCTATCAGATAAAAGGAGCTTCACAATAAGACTGAAGTTTATTTATTAATAAAAATAAAAATAAAAGATAAGAATAGCATAACTCTATTTAAAATGATCTCATTTTTCTTCATTAATCTGTTTATTATACTAAATAAGCCTTAAAATTTACTCCTTTACCTTTCGTTTCTATCACCATATGTTTTTTTTTGAATCTCTTTCTTTTATTATATATAGCTATTATTGTATATATTTATTTATTCGACAAATTACTCTAATTTTCCTTAAAATTTGAAATAATTACATACAGACATCCTAATTTTAGAAAATTATTTTAACATCACTAATCAGAGACAGAAATGGATCACGTTAAATCCAAAAATAAAAATTCTGATTTTTCATCGTTTGCCTTTTTTTTTTTTTTTTATTGAAAAAGGCCTCTTTCTTCTTATATATATATTTTTTTATCTATCTTAACAACATCACTCTAGTCTCTTCTCTCATTGCATCAAGTGAAGTTATTTGCACCACATTTTGCTGATTAATATTATAATTAATTGAATAACAATTTTTATTAGACTTATCATAATTAATTATACTTGTTTCAGTCATATAAATTTTTTTATTAACATTAGCATATTTATTTATTATTTATACATTTTTTACCTCACAAATTCATCACCGATATCTGTCACTCAGAAATGGAGGATCCAATCGAATCCGAACAATATTGTAGAAAGACTTAATTTGGCATTTCTACTGCAGATTTCATCCAATGAATGCCAAGGTTTTATATATTACTGAACATCTCAGGATCTGGTTTTCGTGAAAATGGAAGATTGCCTTCATTTCCTCTCGGTTTTCTGAATTTATTGACTCTACTTCCTACTGCTTCAGACCACCTGTAACGGTATACAGAGCAGAGAGTAGCAACTTTAAAAGGTAAATCTCTTTCTCATCGTAATAATATTACTCTGATCACTGCATATTTAATTTGTGACACAAGTAAGTGTTAAATACATGCTCTACGTCTTAATAATTTACAAACAGCATCCAAAATTCCCATTCATATAGCCTCATGCATAAAATTAAATTCATAATAAAGGCAAATGACTTAACAATAGGCCGCAGGTGAACTCCTGTACAAGTAGAAAAAGAGACAATCCAAGAAATTTCAATCAATAATCTAATATATAAAACAATCAACATATAACTCATAATCAATTTTTATCTAACTCTAACTAATTAGCAATTCTAATTAAACTCTAGCTTGTAAGAGCCTAATTTTCAAATGCCGTAAAGCGGTATTACCTATCACGACCCTAAACTTATTCTAATTGTAATCGACATAAAAAAATATTTTAATAAATGCCTTCCTTAGCCTTTTTGAAAACATTTAAGCTTTTGGATTTTCTATTCACTCAAACCTAATTACCCTGCAGATTTTCATAACCCAAAATACCATCCTAATCTACCAACTAACACTATGACCACATTCGGCCTTTACATACTGCCACTATGCCCATACTCGGCCATTTACATATTGCTACGAGAAGTAGGTTTTTCCACACTATCTGAAAAATGAGAAATTATTGGTTTCAATTCTAGGCTCAAAGCTTTAAACACTTTTTTTTTTTTTTAATGAGAAATTTACAGTAAGATCAAAAAATTTTTAGTGAGCAAAGAAGAAAGATGAGAATAAAAGTGACTTAGACAGATATTAGATTAACAATTGATTTTGGATTGTTTCATTCATATTTGAAAATGTTACTTTTACAATGATTGGGTTGCTTCAAAATCTTCTTCTCTCTGCTCGGTGAAGACAGAAAAATTAGAGGATCATAATAAAAACCCGAAATGCTGGTTATGTTAACCAATTGAATAAATTTCTTTGCCACGTGAAGCAGATCTTCACCACACAATTCTGTTGTATGCGATACAAAAAAACCATTGCTTGTACCGTAGAAACCCCTTAAAATATTTTACCTCTTGGAGGATATTAGTCAAGCTCCCTTTTTGCAAGCAAAATTTGACTACTAATGGACCCAAATCTTTTTGACTTGCAAGTCCATTAGTGTTACATGAACCAAAACCCATTCATCCCCTTTTTGCACAAGTGGCCGAACCACCTCAAGAAGGGAAAAGAAGAGTTTAAATACTCTTCTTGGTTCCTTTTTGCTTTCATAAATGATTCCATTAGTAATATTTCCTCATACAAAGTAAAATATCATACCATCACAACTATTCAAAGAGACAAATAACATAAATTACTCAATCATTCAAAAATTAAATAGAAGCTCTTTTGAGCTTCTTTTACCCACGTGGCCGAAGCTTCCATGCTTCTCATGCAACCATATTTTTTTTTCCTTCACCATTATTTACACAATAAACAATATTAGTAATTTCATAAAATCCATTTAAGAGACAAGCAAACATCCAAGTCTAAGAAAATATTTTCAAAATAAACTCAAGAAAGAGAGTTAGAAAATCACTTATTATTTGTCTTTGCTCTAGAAGTAAAAAAGAGACATGAAAAAGATAAGTTCGAGAGCTCTAAATTTTTTCTTTTTCTTTTTTAAATTTTAGAAGTGAAAAAGAGACGTTACCGTTAAAGTCATTAAAAATTTAAGAAAAGAGGTAAATATATTTAGATTTAAAATTTATTAGTAAATGTTGTACCACATCAAATGATAAATTTAAAGACCTTTACATCGTATAAAATATTGCAAGGTACAACATATTATGTGACTTAATCATAACCATTAAAATATTGATAAATAATGATAATTGCTTATTTGACGTAATCTACAAGTCATTTAAATAGATGTAAAGGAAAAAAGAACCTAGATGCATATACCACAAATTCAATATCGGGGTCATGATGAGAGGAAAATTTTCGGTTATATTGTTATACAGGTCAAGAATGGAAGATTTTTTTATTTGGTTTAACTCAATCGAGAAAGTTCGACTATTTTAATTTAGTTATTTTAGTATCAAATTAATTTGTGAGTGTTTATACAAAATTTCAAATCTCATTGCACTTAAAATTTGTGTTTATATCTCCTGAAAGAATAAAAATAAAATAAAAACCTAATACGTCTTTTAAAAGGGGTCGTCTGCACAGTAAAATTCCCCTGAATTTAATCCACACTCAAGTTGAACAATGATTTAGCATGTTTTTGTTACATCTCATGAGAAATTTTAAAAAGAAAAATTAAACAAATCTATAACAGTAACTGACAAAAATTCCAAGTATCTGTCTCAACTTATTAGAATATAATAATTGAACCAGTAGAAAAAAGTGACAACTTGATAAGGATAATTCCTATTACATTCTTGATAGATTTTTGGTTTAATATCTTGATATTTAATCATTAAAGTATCATATTTTTATAAATTTGTCTTCCAAAATTACTCACTCACATTTACAAGATATTTTCACAAAAAGTATTTGCAAATTTATTAAAAAATTGTAATTTTATATATAAATCTTTTAGTTTTCAAAAATAATTATAATTTTGTACCAATTTTACTATGTCAAAAATTGATGCTCTATCAACAACAATTATATTACCAAAAGTTTTAAAAAATTTACCATTTCTATAAAACATTTACAACTTTTTTTTTGATAAAATTAGGAAAAATATAAAAGTATTTACAAAAACATTTGTCAATACAATTTTTTTAATACTTATCAAAATATAACTTGATTGATTATTATTTGTTTGAATGATATAAATTATAAGATAGATTACACTAACTTTTTATAAGATTTAATCTAATTATATTGATATCCTTCTGTTTTCAGAAATGGTTATCTCTCTTATTTATGTGTGGCAGGGGTGGTGAATGTAGATTTAAAACATAGAAATAAGAAAAATAAGGGTGAAGAATATACATTTTTAAAAATAAAAGAATACCAATACAATTAAACTAAGTCTCAGAAAAGATCAATATAATTTATTTTAAATTATATTAAAACAACATTACTGCGCACTTTTTGTAAAATGATAAAGTTTAGTTTGAAAATTGTCACTATTACATCATCTGTTGGCTTTAATGTAAAAATAAGTTATGAACCAACAAGGCACAAAGGGCTATGTACTGGGGCCTTATGGTCTAGGAGATCTCGTCCGATTTTTATAGTTTGCAGAGTTATAAGTCTTGTCTTCTGCTCTCTAAATCAATGTACTTCTAAGAAAAAAAAAACAATCAAAAGGACAGCATTATCCAACTATTTTTGCAACATTGGTGAGGCTGCGATGATAGTAAAACAAGCTTATTAGATAACAACACTCTAAAACCTTGTACTACTATACCCTAACACTTTCTTTATTTATGTATCCCATAGATATTGGGATAATTTTATGCAGAATTTAAATTTTCAAAATTTAATATTTTACATCATTAAATAACTTATTTTCAACTTAATGACTAATTAATTTATTGAAATAAAAATAAAGCAAAATAAGTACCTATTTATATTAGATTCCTTGGCACGTGACTTCAATGTGTGATTTGACTAGTTCAAATCTTGCTATGTTTCTTTTTTCCTTCATATCATTGAGTTTGCTTCTGCTTATAGGGGTTGTTGTCGAATTGCTTGTCTTCTGGAATTTCCTATGGTGGAAACCAAAAGCCTAAGAAGATAGTACTTAGTTTTAGATAGGTTGCAAACTGGTTTCTATCAAAGTTCAAAAAATTCGTAGTTCTCAGAATTCACTCTCTCTACTTTTTAATACTTCAGATTCAGATCATGGATAAGATAAATATTGTAATTGCAAATTATTTTTTTCTTATGAGCTTTGCTCTATTATTTTCTTCTCATACGTTGTTTTCTTTTCAGTTTTCTCTTTATTTGTCTTCGGAAAAAAAAAACAAAAAACAAAACCAAGAGTTTATGGGCTTCAATCTGCTTTGCATCAGAAGTCAAAGATAAAAAAGCGACTCTCATAATCATATAAAAGAAGGCAATCAATTTTTAGATTTATTTTATTTTGTTTGGTATTAGTTGTTATTTCTCCTCTTATTCCATTATTGGCTGTTATATTATTTATTTGCTACAAAAAGCAGAATTGAAATAATAAAAAAATAACAGTAACAAAATAAAAAGCCAAAATTTGCTGCCACCAAACTCTTTGTATTTTAAGTCCCCTTGAACATTTCATTGGTTTTTCTCTTTCAATCATCTCTTTGGCCTTTTGCTTTTCATCGTTATCACAGGGGAAACTAGTGCAACTAGCACTAATTAAAGTTTTGCTTTTATTTACACTCCTTATTTGTAAGTTTTAATGAAAATTTATAATTTTGTATAACTGTTTTCCAATTTTTTTCAAAATTTTTTTATCATATTTAATTTATTTTGAATGTAATAAGTATATTAAAACTATAATTTTATCAATTAAAATTACAGAACAAAAATTTAAAAATTTATATTTTTAATGAAAAAATTATAACTTGTTACTAGAAATGAAAAGTGTAAAATTGACTTTATAAAACTTGACACTATATGATACGCATTTTTTAAAATGAGCATGAAAGCATTTCCCTCCAAATTAACACTATCTTAGTATTTCTCTTTGTAGTTTTCTCCTAATAGTGATGTTACAAATATAGGTTGTGGAAGACCAAATTTTGTAGGCATGAAACATGTCTTTTAAGAATTTTTTACGTCACTTAGTTATTCCTAATTGACTAATAATCATCATTTATTTATATATATAAAGAGATAATATTAGCAGTTCATTAATAATCATCATTCATCACAAAGCGAAGAAAGTTCAGTGAAGGAAGTAAATCCCTATTTTAATTTGTTCTATTTTGTTTTCATATCCAACTGTATATTATTTATCTTCTTTCAATGAAGTAGAATAAAAATAAATATGTTTAAGTATAATTTTGGTTCTCATAAATTAGGAATTGGAAGATTTTTTTTTTTCATAATTTTAAAATTTTAATTTTAATTCTTATAAAATTTTAATGAGAACAATTTTAGCAGAATTGTGAATTTTTTTTTTATCAAACTACTTATGAAATTGCTTGCTTGCCTTACCATTTTTCTCCTGGGCAGCAAAAGTGTCCTCTTTAGTTTTTTCTCTGAGATGATGCAACAGAAAAGTTGTTCTAAATTCTGTTAAAGTTATCTCTAATTTCTACCATTTACGGCTAAATTAGTCAAAACATGTTATTCTAACTCTTACATGGTCACTATAATAAGCTAGAATTGCACTTAATGTTAGTGTTCTATATCTTTATTAGGTTAGATTGTCACATTATAAAATTTTGCCAAATCAGATCACCATCAATTTGAATTATATTAAAATTTATTAACTTGTTTTTATCATTTGTATATATTATTCCAATCTTAAATGTTTAAAATAGTTAGAAATGATTTATGAATAAAAAATTATATTGATATAAAAAATTTACTGATATTTTTAGAGAAAAGTGTACTAATATATCTATATTTGAAGTAATTAAAGATGGCCATTAGCAATACAATGCGCGTTCTTTCTTAAAACATTTTTTCTATTTTTTATTTTATCTCTAAACATTTCTTATGCTATTATTTATTTTGGCTTTATTTTAGATTTTTAAGTTTTATAATTATAATTCTCTCACACAATCATTCTCAATATTTTTTATTTTTAAATTATTTTCATTTTAATTTTCAAAAATTTTGTTAAAATTAAATGTGACTATTTCTCTCAATCAATTTGTATAATATATGTATTGATAATATTAAATTTATATTAATCCCTTAAAAAGAGTTTCTCTTTTCCCCGTACTTATTGATGGATTTGAGCTAAAGGTAAAACGAAAGTTACCCTCGAAGAAATAAAGTTGATTTTTAATATATGGATCCACACGGCAGTCTGTTGAGATATTAGTGGTTCCCTTTCTTTTATGCACATTTAGCTTACTTGTTTCTTAGTTGTCCTAGTCTTTAGAAGTTGGTTATTTCTCAAGTTGTTCCAATTTTTTGGAGTTAGTGGAGTAATTGATGCAGATCATGGGTTGCAGTTTGGTGGTTTTTTTGTTATGTATTTGCCTATTTAAAGGCTTCAAAACTCTGAATAAAAAGAAAGAGGTTTCCAGCTTTATCTCTTCTCTCCTTAGAATATATTACACCTCTATTTTTCTGTGCTTTGATTCCACAGTGGTACCAGAGCTTGAGAACCTAGGAGTAGAAACACGTGAGGTAGCCACAAATTCTTTCTTCATCTAATTTTTCAAATGGCTACAAATTTCAATTTTGTGCAAGCAGCCATCCCATGCTTTGATGGTCACTAAGACCATTGGAGCATGTTAATGGAGAACTTTTTACGGTTAAAGGAATATTGGCCAGTCATTGAATCTGGATTTCAAGAGCCAACAATAGGTATGGTTTTGACATAATCCTAGAAAGCTGAAATGGAAGCTAGAAAGCTAAAGGACCTGAAGGCAAAAAATTATCTCTTTTAAGCAATTGATTGTCCCATCTTGGAAACTATTCTTTCAAAAGAAACTTCCAAGGACATTTGGGATTCTATGAAGAAGAAATATCAAGGTTCTGTTAGGGTGAAGCCTGCACGACTTCAAGCCTTAAGAATGGATTTTGAGACACTGGCAATGAAGGATCGAGAATCTATCACTAGCTATTATGCCAAAACAATGGAGATCTGCAACAAGATGCGATTCCATGGTGAAAAGATGGACGACGTCACCATTGTGGAAAAGATTTTGTGTTCCCTGACACCATAGTATAAGTATGTTATTTGTTCAATTGAAGAGTCAAAAGACATAAATGCAGTCTCTCTTGATGAATTGCAAAGCTCCTTATTAGTCCATGAATAGAAAATGAACAGAAGTTCAATAGTAGAGGAGCAAGTGTTGAAAGCTTCTACCAATACTCATTCCCACAATTTTAGAGGAAGGGGTAGAGGTAGAGGTAGAGGAAAGGGAGATCGAGGAAATAGAGATGTCAGCAGGAATTCCAAATCCAATAATGATCAATCTCAAGCCAAAAGTAGAGGATGGGATCATGACAAATCTAAGGTAGAGTGCTTTAGATGTCATAAATTTGGTCATTATGCATCTGAATGTTATACTAAGC
>JANHAO010029002.1:0-10471 GCA_026873985.1 Saraca asoca
ATCATAATTCCTGAAAAATAAATTCAACATACTAAAACATATTGTTAGTTCAAAATTGCCTTTTTCAACATTCAAAACCAGTAAATACCAGTATAGCTTAGAGTATTACTGATCTAATAAACTCTAAGGCTAACACTTTTCATAAATTCTTTAACACATTGAAGTATGATACAGAAAACAATTTTATAAACTCTTGTTTTTCTTCAAATGATTTTTCTACTTCATTGTTTTGGTTAAAAAGATTTGGATCAAGGATCAATTGAGTTTATTTACAGGAAATCCTAAAAATAAAATAAAAAAATCCTAAGAAACTAATCTTGATTCTCTTACATCATGGTTGTAAATCTTTGAAAGACCTGAAAATAAGAATCAATAAAAAGTAATATCATATCATCTAATAATGAGTAAAATTTGTTTTCCAACATATCAAGTAGAAATAGCTAAAATTTGTTTTTCAACATCAAAACTTAGGAGTGCAAAAGACTTAGACTTACAAAGTCTAACAACACCATTTGAAACGTTGTATGGAAGGATATGTAGGTCTCTAATCAGTTGGTTTGAGCCTGATGAAGCAAGGTTATTAGGTCCAGACCTTATAGCATATGCCATGGAAAAAGTGCAATTGATCCATGACAGGATGAAGGCGGCTCAAGACTAAAAAAAACATATTTAAATAAAAGAAGGGAATTACAGTTCGGGGTTGATGACTCCTCAAAGTATCCCTAGTGAAAAGAGTCATGCAATTTGGTAAAAAGGGAAAGTTGGTGCCAAGATATATTAGGCCATTTCAAATTTCCAAAGCTGTGGCATATCAGCAAGAATTGCCCTCCAAAATGCAAGGAATCCACCCAGTATTCCACATCTCCATGCTGAGCAAATATGTTCAATATGAATCTCATATTATTAAGGAAGAACCAATCCAATTAGACACCCAACTAACTTATGAGGAGTAACCAGCAGTTGTTCTCGATCAACAAGTTTGAAAGCTAAGATCCAGAGAAGTTCCGATGGTTAAAGTAATATGGGGACAATATGATGAACGAGAGACCACATGGGAATTAGAAACCACTATGTGAGAAAAATATCCTTGATTATTTGGTAAGAGGGTTAATATAGTAATTATTTAGAAAGTATCATTTACAATCATTGATTATTCTAGTTAAATTACTATTGCCATCCAGAATTTAAGGACAAATTCTTTTAAGGAGAAGAATTGTGATACCCTGAATTTTTCAAAATTTATTTCAATAATAAAATGACTTTTCAAAAAAATCCAAAAATGGTGAATTTGAAACTTTTGAGAATTTCAAAATTATAATTTGGGGCTATGATGAGTTTAGACACAATAGAAATAAATTATATGAATTGTAGGAATTTTTAGACAACCAAAGTTTCCATTATGGACACCTAGAAAATTAAATTCATGTTTTTAGGGATTTAATATCTAGAAAACTTTGAAAAGATTGTAACTAGAGCTACGGGTACCTAGCCAGGGTAAAATTATAGTTGTTACAAAGGTAATTAATATAACTAATCTATGGTAAAGTATCATGGCCACTGGTGATCGATGAGTATGTTAATTTTGGGCTCAAATTAGAGAAAATAATGAAAAGTGTTAAATGGGGAAATATTGCAATTAAAGTCAAAGTTGAGAATTTAACATTTCTTTCCCATTTTGTCCTCTCTCAACCAACTTGCTCTTCTTCTTCTTTGGCCTTTCCCAGTTGCAATACATGCAACTATATCTTCCTCTCTAAGTTTTAGCTTCTCTCTCTACACTCACTCTCTTTCTCCTCAAGTAAGTCCTTCATCTCTTCTTATTAATTTCTCTTATAATTATAGTTGAATCCTCTCTTCTTCCTCTTTAATTTGATATCAAAACTATATGGATTTACTGAGTATAACTTGAGATCTGAATTTTTTAAGTTTACAATCACTATTCACTTCAACAACCCATGTGATTTTTTTAAAGTTTTCGGGCTTGAATCTTGTAGACTTAGCTTGTTTCTTTGCCATAAAACCATAATCAAATGATATATAATTGTTTGTTGAAAGAAAAACCTTAAAATAGCTAAGAAGCTCATATGCTCTTCTCTTTATTTATGAAGAATATTGAAGACTTTTGGTAGGATCAGTAGTAATCTTGTGTTTCCAGCTCACTTGTGAGTAATTCTTACTATTCTTGTGAATTGTAGAATGTTTATTGCTTATGATCTATTGATTATTTGTGCAAGTTGACAAAATGGATTTTTCTTCTGATTTTGTGGTAAAGTTGAGACTAAATGGGTTTAATGATTTAATGGCTAGTTCTCTATTGTTTCAAGTTCTTAAAACATGTTGTGTTGAGATCCTATGGTGTAATGTGGAATTGGAAGTCACTTCCCCTCTTTTTCTATTATTGTCATGTAAATTCCTACTCGTGTGAGTCAAATCATAGCTTTTGAATTAGATTGGCAACCATGCTCGTAGAAATCCAAGAATTTTTGTTCTTAAGATCTGAATTGGAATTTGGACTAGATTTCTATGATTTGAATTGAATCTTCCTACCCTATTCTTCAATCCTAATCACGATTCTGATCATGTTTGTAATTGAACTCCTTGAATGGTTGCATATTTAGGCGAGCAGACTTGCATTTTTAATTGAATTTCCTCTACCCGAATCGAATCTTACACACTTTAACTCCTTGATCCTAATCGTGATTCTACTCAAATTTTTTTTCAACAATCTTACTTGTCATTCTGATCACATCTTTAGAAATTTCCACATTTTTAGCCTAACTTCACTTCTTTCAAAAAAATATTTCCTATTTCCTTGGTTTAATCTTATATAAGCCCTACTAAGGCAAGTATAATAACTAAGAAATCTTAAATAGGTAATTATAATATAATATTATTGAATTTAACAATTGGCTATATGTATTATTAATATAAGAATTAATTATAATAGTCATGTGATGAGACAAAGAATGTATGGTGCATTAGCAATAGAATGTAACTCATGTGGTTAGCATTATGACTAAAAAAGAATATCGTGATATAGTTATTATGAGGTCAATATTGCTTAATGTTGATACTGTTCATGAGATTCAGATTAGAACATGATATCATGAATGATGAAGGAATGTGTTGATGTGAATTTGATGATGTATCTATTATGAAATTGATATCATTGAATACTTGAAAGCTCTTAAGAGACTTAAAATATGAGTAATGAGTTATGATGGGGAATAATGAACTTGATCTTGGATTTTGATATGATGAGTGGAATAAGGCTGACTTGGGGGGATAAGGCTAAACTGAAGTAACAAGGTCATTTATTACACTTATGCATTTTGCTTTTACTTATTTGTCATTTTGACAAATACTAAAATGTGATATGATGATATTAAATAATGTAATGGAAAATAATGGTGGCTTAAGGCCTTAAGAACTCTGATTTAGTATGATATATTTGGTATAATGTGATATGAAATCACTTGGAGGTGAGTCTCTGAAATCTAATGATAAAAGTATGCGATTGAGTATGAGAAATAATTGCTTGAATATGACGTTGATGTTTATACATATGTATGGTCTTAGTTGGATGAATTCATAAGTTTAGTATGTATTATCTTACTGAGCCCTAGACTCATTTTTCTATGGACATTTTTTTTTCAAAATTTCAAGACATAGCAATCATTCCTTTTGTTGAAAAGTAAGAATGAATAGTGACCCCATGGAAATCACGTCTGACACATTCTCCACCACTATTACAAGTCCATTAGGAGTCTTTAAGATTAAAGTCCATTATATCATTATTTTGAATTTGGTAGGCTATGAAGTACTCCATGAGGTGGAGATCATTCCCATGGAGCCAACCAATGTCCTTCTCATGATAGCCCTTGCATGGTTTGACCCATACAAGTCTACCATCAAATATGATATTTTGTTGAATTTTGAAAAACTATAAATAAAAAGGCCGCAAGGCTTAGTTACATTGACCTATGCTCTTGAAGTAATGATAAGACATATGTTAATTTAACTTCTTTTGATTGCCCTATTTGGGAAAGGACATACTATAAGATTTTGGGGAGACTCTTAGATTTTTGGAAGGTTGAAAGGTTATTTCTTTTGAAACTATATGTAAACTATAAAACCATGTATCAAGCCTAGCATGTGCCTATTGGGCGATACTAGTATAAATTATGAAATATGTTTATTTAATAAGTAATTGTCTTTCTCCTTTCAGTTATTATCTTTGAGATAAGCAATGAGATACAGGTGATCAATTAAGGAAAACAAAATTACAAATGGGTATAAACATAAAAAAGGCTGGTGATTATCAACAAGAAGGTTTGATATTCACGCCAATCATAACCAGGGTTTTGGGTCATGACATTTGCTTTCTTGTTTTATAGTTATTCACTCACTCACCTCCTCATATCCACTATCTTCATCATGCAAGCTACCAATTGAATCATCTGCTAGAATCAACTAAGGTACATATGACATTTGATCACCCTGGTAAGTATATTCTACTATGTTATTATCCTTAACCATTATATGAGGTTTGGTCTTTATAACAACCCACCAACCTTGCTTATCTCTCTTTGTTTATAGGTTTAGTGCATAATACACTTGTGTTGCTTGTTATGCAACGATGAAGGGATCATACTTGGTACATCATCTTGTATGTTTGATTTCAACTATATCATATTACGATTGTAATCTCATGTCATGGCCTAATATAGGATCAAAACACTCACAGTGGAAAAGTACCACCCTTTTAATCGATAATCCTAGATACTCAAGTTGTATAATCTCTTTAAGAATGCCATAAAAGTCATCTTCCTTTGTTATGACATTCCCTATGCCCTTCACACATACTCCACTATTAATTATTTTTTTTTCCTTCACTCCATTAGTGTGTGTGGAACTTATACCCCTTGACAAAATGCATTGAAATTTTTTAACCACCCTTAGAGGACTTTAAGCTAAATCTAACAGATATTGATTGACCATACCATTGGAGGGATTCTGAACCTAAGAATAACACAATTTCATATCAAAATTTCATCATACATCTACAAAAAATGACATATAGGAAAAGTAATTATTATTTATACTTACATAATAGTGAAAATGGGAAGTGAACTTAGCATTGATCATTGCTTTAATGTCTTCATCTTGCATCATAGGGTTCAAAGCCTTCAACCAATGAACAACCATACTATTGGGAATAACAATTTAGGAAATTAGTATTCTAAAATTGATGAAATCAAAGTTGACAATATGGAATGATTTATTAAGAGAGTTATACAAATACTTACTCTTTAAATGGCTCCACTTTTTCATAGTTTAAAAGCACATACATTGTGGCTAATTTCAATTCTTCATCATCCAAATATCACTCTTGGTAGAACTTAACAAAACATCCTAGAAGATTGAAGATGGAAAGAACAGACTCTAAGGTTGCATTGTCACCTCAATCATCATTCCTACAAACTCATGTGCTTTGGCATTGCACATCAAAGTTGAAATAGTATTGACAAAATTGAGCTATCTCCTCGATCAAATAAGCTTCACATATACTCCCTTCGAGTCTAGCTCTATTGCTAACTTTCTTCCTTAGCCGGTTAAGAAATCTCTTAAATGGATACACCTATAGATATTGCACAGGGTTGCCTACCCTTGCTTCAAATGGCAAATGAATGGGTAGATGCTCCATTTAGTAAAAAAAAAATTGGTGGGAAAATTCCTTCAAGCTTGCATATTATAAGGGGAATATTTTTTTCTGTTTGTGGTAATTCCTCTTTTTGCAAGACTGTTAAGCACAATTTCTTGAAGAATTAACTCAACTCAGTTAAGGCCCTTCATACAAGCTCTAGGAGTCAAGAAAAGGCAATAGGAAGCAATCATTCCATCAAAATATGATAGTCATGACTTTTTATACTAACTATCTTACCGTTGCCTATGTCAACACACCTATCTAATTTGAAGGCATAATCATTAAACATCCTCAACTTATTGGCCTACTCATAGACTACCCTTCTCTTATCCAAACTCAAGGTCTAAGAAGGTTTAGGTTTATATATTTTTCTATTTGTAGCCTCTTTAAGCTCTAACTCCCTTATTCTACAATATTCTAGCAAATTCAATCTCACCTTAATTTTGTCTTTGGTTTTCCCTTTAATATCTGTCACTGTATGAAACACATCATCAAATGCTTTCTTTTCTATGTGTATGACATCAAGATTGTGTTTGAGTAAATTGGATTGCCAGTATGGCAAGTCTTAGAATATGTTTTTCTTAGTCTAATTGTGATCCACCCCCTATCCTGGCATCTTGATTTGCTAAGTTTATGTGACTTTTGGAGTGGAACAAATCGGTCAAAAACTTGTTCACCGATAAATCTTAGATATGGTTTAGATCTCTTCACTATATTTTTAATGAAGTTGTTATTGTTTCTTCAGCAAAGATGATCATATCATAGAAATTATCAATGACAATCAAACCATGATTGTTTCCTTCCATACTTTAATGTGAATGCTTTTGTGGATTCCATACATATTGAGCAAGCTAATTTTCTAGCCATTTGCTAACCAAATAACATCCCATATGCATGAAAGTTATTGATGGTCCATATTAATGTAGCCTTCATCTAAAAGTTTTGCTCATTGAAATGTCATATGTTGAAACACCATCACTCCACAAAATGAGTAACTTATCTATCAATGGTTGCATGAACACATCAATTTTACTCTTTGGATTTTCTGGACCTAGGATGATCAAAGTTAGGAACATATATGGAGTTGTCATACATATATCAGAAGGCAAATTGTAAGGAGTGACTATTACTAGCCAACATGAGTATGGTGTAGTGCTATGGCTGAATGGAGTAAATCCATCATAATATGACCCAAGTCTTATATTTCAAGGATTGGCTACAAAATCTGGGTTCTTTTGGTCAATTGTTTCCTAGTTTTTCCATTTGAAGGATGACATAGAATGCCTATCTCCCTTCGATTATCATGATGCCATCTCATATAAGGAGTCAATCTCATCAAAGCATATAACCATTACAACCTAGGAATTAAAGGTAGATAATACATTCTCTTGAATAAAACTTCTTTGCTATTCTGACATGTCCACCATTCCTTATAGCAAGGCAAACTACAAATTCTACATTCTCCAACAAATCCAGCCTCCTTATAAAACAACTGCACCCTTTCATACAACAATCTATTTTCTGATGCCCCAATCTTAAATTCTTCATTGACTTCCTTATTTCATAAAAGATAGGGGAACAATGTTATCAAGCATGTGTATCTTGGTCATAAGTTGCATAATCAGACCGAAAAAAATTTGTAGTAAGTTAAAATCAAATTTTATACTTAATATCCTTACTGGTAATGATAACTCTGAATGGTTAGTACAACCTATTCATAATGACCAATGTACAACTTTTAACATTTCATAAAATTTCTAGACAAATCTATTTGGAGGCTCATTACATTGCATTATGTTGTGGGCATTATTAGGATGCGAGGTACAAGCAGGGCAACATCCAGGGGGTGAATATGATCAAAATGAAGAAAGGACCCAAGGCAGAATCAAACCCTGCTAGAAAGAGACCGCCATCACCAAACAAAAGCCATGAAGCCTCTCTATGTCGCGAGACCCTAGATGTGAAGAATTATGACCGCGTCGACCAAGACCGATAAGTGACCAAACGAGGACAAAAGTAACGATCCTGGAACCTCGACCCACAATCTCCCCTCCAGCCC
The DNA here is from genome assembly GCA_026873985.1 of Saraca asoca. Taxonomy (NCBI): domain Eukaryota; kingdom Viridiplantae; phylum Streptophyta; class Magnoliopsida; order Fabales; family Fabaceae; genus Saraca; species Saraca asoca. The sequence continues at coordinate 7,767 of JANHAO010029002.1, forward strand.
ACCGCCAATAGACGACTATACAAAGTCCAGTTAGCAATCTGAAATGTGCCAGAAAAGTTAACAGCTCAAGTCCCAGGCAATACACATCAGCTCCCTAGAAATCCGACAATGATTTGCCCAGCATTAATTGTCCGATGGCAAACATTTAATGCCATAAGCGGTGAAGGTGATCATTTTTTTGATCAAGAAAATTAAACTTGTAACCCTCTCCCTCATTATAAATATAAGGGAAGAGATCATTATAAGGGAGAGAAGACTCTGGTTGTATCCAAAAAAATTCTCATTAGGAGAACATATTGCTAGCTGTGAGAAAGTGAGATAACCATTGTAATCTGGTCTAACAAGACCTTTGGATAGCAAATAACAAAAGAGTAACGTGGACGTAGGGGCCAGTAATTGGCTTTGGCCGAACCATGATAAATCCCTGGTGTTATTGCCCTTTACTTATTTCCTTCTCAAACCTTTGCTTTTCTCCTTCTCTCTTTCTCTAATATGCAGTCAGGGGTGTTGTACCAAGGAAACTAGTTGACTAAATTTTGGTGTCAACATTTTTAGCACTAGAAGGAGGGCCCTCACTACATTTTCTCATCTTTAATCTCTAAAAAGCTGTGTCAGATGTGATGGCAAGAAGGAAAACCATCAGGAATACTGAGACTCCCGCTAGTCAACCAGAAGGCCAGATGCAGCAGCAAGACACAACTATTCCTATGGAAGGCTCCAAAGCCAACGATGTGCGGACATGGCAACGGCACCAAGAGACTCTCGACAAGCGCCAGGAGGCTCTAGAGAATATCATGAAGGAGTTGGCCAACATGGTCTAGATATTGTCTCAAGCACATTCTCGAGGCGCGTTGAGACGGAGAGAAGCGGTTACCTCTGAGAATGACGCTATCATCCGGAAACCCAGCATGATCAGCAAACCAGGGCCGAATGCTAGCAAACCCATTCACTTCATTCCTCAAACTTGTGATTGAGATCTAAAGTCCATCGACTTTAGAAGGATGGCAAAAACGAAGGGAATGACATTCAGAAAGGAGAGTCGCACCAAAGTGAAAGTTTGGAAGGAACCAATAGCGACAGGGAATCAGATCACAGCTCGACTGATTACGAACGTGGCCCAAAGTGAGGAACCTCAGATCGATACTATTGCCAGAAGTAGGAACAAAAGAACCAAAAGGCTTCTAATTATCGACCAAACCCTCGGGATCAAAAGGTCGAAGAACTACTCCAGACAATGGAACGACTGGAAAGAATTCCACCTCCCAAAAGAATGGTGAATCCCACGAGGGGAGAATGCCCCTCTCTCACCAAATCAAGATGGAACCCCTCCCCCACAGGTTCAAGTTTCCAAACGTCCCCCTATACGATGGGAATAGTGATCCTCATAATCACTTGGACGCTTTCAACATCCAGATGGATCTACAAACTTCCAATCCATTAGTAAAATGTCGAGTCTTCCCCGCAACCCTTGGGGAGACACCGTTGACATGGTTCAGGAGTCTCCCAGCCCACAGTGTGAGAAGCTGGGATGAATGCCAAACTAAGTTCCTTGACCAATATAGGGCACTAAAAAGGCAGCTCGCCCCCTCTTGCCATCTGGCCACGGTTTTCCAATGAAGGGATGAATCACTCAAGGATTACATCGTAAGGTTCCATCAAGAAGTCAGAAACATTGATAGCCAATCAGACGAGAGTGTCCTCACTGCGATCTCTGCCGAACTTCGAAAAGATGGGAAGCTATATGAAGACATATACAAATGTCCCGTCAAAAGTTTAAGTGAATTCTACAAGCGGGTCACAAAGGAGGTCTGTTGGTAAGAGACTTTTAACCTAAGGAAGCCAAAAAAGAAAGATGATGCAGACACCCCTAGGGGGAAGAAAAGGAATGGGAGCGAGAATGATAAAGGAGGCCGAGAGGATGACCTGAGAAGTTGAATCATAAAGAAAGTCTGAGCTGAGTCTTATCAGCCTCAACGTCGTCATGAAACCTACACTGCCTTATCAGACACTCCCGACAGGATTTACGCTATAGAAAGGGGGAACGAAGACTTCGGACGGCCCAGGCCTATTAGGACCCCCATCGATAAAAGAAATCGAAAAAAATTTTGTGCCTATCACAGCGAGGTCGGGCATAATATGTCAAACTATTGGGCACTAAAAGATGCCATCAAAGACCTGATCAGAAGAGATCGTTTAGGAGAGTACGTGGTAGGCGCTCTGAGACAGAGACCCCCGCACCCCCGCCAACATACGTCGTGTTGTCATTAGACCCCTGAGAACGAGGGAGCGCCCTCCATGAGGACGATATTCACCATTCATGGTGGGCCCCATATCGACAGCACGACGATTCGATCATGCAATTGTTATATTCGAGAGGCAGGACGTGTCCTTCTCGCCAGTCATGTACAAGATGACAAGCCTGCCAAAAAGGCAAAAGCTGTCACAAATGATATCACATTCATTGAAGAAGACGCAATAGGAGTGCGCTACCCATATAATGACGCCATCATCATACGAGCAAGAATAACTAATATGGAGGTAAGGAGAATAATGATAGATACTGGTAGCTCCGTTAACGTAATGTATAAGGTTCTTTGATCAGATGGGTGTGGGCACAGGTCAGATAGATCCATCACCAGAGCCCCTTTATGGATTCACCAGGGATGGGATACTTCCAATAGGGCGAATCAAACTCCCGCTCACCA
>JANHAO010029003.1:0-10474 GCA_026873985.1 Saraca asoca
TTTTTCTAAAAAAATTTCTTCTTCTTCTTTTTCTTCTTAAAAGATTGGATTGTTTCTTCAATGAAATTATTTACAATAACTTCTACAAAAATAAGAGATAACATAAGTGTTCTTCTCTTATTTGCATCGAACTAAATTGTAACCTGAAATAAAAAACAAAGTTAGTTGCAAATAGTGAGTTAAAAATTCATTTTCTAAAATTTGTTTTTTCAATATCAAAGTTGTTTTTCAACATGAAAATAAACATAGGGTTTAGAGATATCCATTTTAAGATTGATAATCTCTCTAAGGCTAACAGACTTAAAGGTAGATTGGAATTTTCTCCATTGTCGAGTTACCACCGCATTCTACTTCTATACTATGTTGCAAGTGACACCAACCTTATGCACTTGTGTTGTAGTTTTTTTTAGATGAATTAGGACATCTTTGACCTTTTTGACAAATTGGGATTGGTCTTCATTAGTTAATTTAGCTATAGCTTCTAAGTTCAAGTAGTTCACTCTAAGCTGATGAAGTTCTTCTTTTACTTTTGCAATCTTTGACTCAACCATGACAATCTCATTGGAATTGTTCGCAATTGACTCTATAGCTACATTGTATTTTTCAATTAAGCCTTCCTGGTCTCAACAGCTTTTTTGGAGAAGTAGACCAACTCTTCTTTCTTTGTCAACAATTAGTGAAAGTTGACTTTAACAACAACACAAGCTTTCACCTTGTCCAAAAGAGAAGACAACTGTTCCTAGAAATTGAGGATAAAGTACTTTAAACTAATGGTGACTTCGATTTTAGAGGTGCCATGCAAAATTTGAAGTGAAAACTAGAGAGCATTATGTTATTGGTCATCTAAAATAACAATCTGCAATTCATTTTGCAAAATAGTGTTTAGGGTATAATGGCTTCATTTATTTTATTTCGTCTATCATTATTGGCTTTAGGAGTAAGAGCAAAGTCATTTGACTTGGTTTCAATAGAAATAGATGTCAACAAAGTCACATATACCTTTGATAGCAAAGAATCCAAAGTTGCTACTGCTTTGTCCACCTCATCAAATCATTGAGTTTTCTTGACATTTATGGTTCAACTTCTTAATGAAAAGATTTAAGTAGAGGTGTAGAATCAAGATTGTCAACAACCTACTATGATGAAACGGCACATTGTTTAAAATGTGTTTCTTTTGGGGCCACCACGAGACCATGTAAGATTGATGTTCATTGATCAACATTTGCAGTTGCTTATATAGATGGCTTAGTATCAAGAATGGATGTTTACTGATCCTGAGAGAAAGTATCAAGGAGAATAAGTGTCAATATAGAAATGAATAAGTAGAACAAGTAAAATTCAAATAAATAAATATTTGACCTAAATACAAGTAATCTTTTGAGAAGGTGAGATTGTTGTGATGGTGAAAAAGTAAGTTCTATTATGATTGATTCCAAATGAGATACAATGTCAATTGGGTTTTGATCCTGTATAAATAATGTCAGTATCCAAATTAGTGAAGAGTTTAAGGAATGAAATTGGTCGAGAATACCTTTGACTGAGTTGTATCTCAAGTAGCTGAAGAAACTGGCTGCAAAGTTAGTTGAGAAGGAATTTTAGACACAATATATCTAGAAACTATATTGCTAGTCCCTTTCAACTTGATGATCCTCTTCTTCTTAAGAGGCTTTTTAGTCATTTCTTAGTTCGTTGTTTTTTTTTTCAACCATCTGGGTTCTAGTTAATTTGAATTGGTTTTTCTTCTATTGTTTTCTTTTCTTTTTTGCTGCTAGTGATTCATCATATGAAAACATAGCATTTGCTTCATCATATTTCTATTGCATTTCCTCAGTTATAGCTCCTGCCGCATCGTCTTCAGGAGCTATGATAAGAATCTTAATCGGCACTACAACATATGAAAATAGTCAAAATAAAAGATAGCATGTGTAAGTTAAGATAAAATATAAAAATTAAGCAAATTAACTAAGCGTTTCACCACAAAGGCCACCAGTAATTGCCTGACATTGAAAGGATAGGGGAAATGATAGGAAATAGTGATGTTAGGGACAAGTTTTAGAATGACAGGTTTGACCAAACTAAAGGGAGCATTAGGTAAAGAGATTGTTTTTGGCTTAAAAAGTGCTATGTCTATCTTTACGAAAACATTTTTATTATAAGCTTTCCAGTAGGACTGATGGTGGCATTTATAATAAGCATCACTTTTCTTGTTAATGATTTCATCACCTTAATAACCCTATACTTTAAATGCTTATGATCATATTCAACTTCATAATATTTTTAAAGGCCAGAATTTCATGTGCATACCTATTGTCTTTAGTGAAGTTTTTATAGTATACTATTGATGGTGGAATTTTGTAAGGCCCAAACTTCGGTCAATGGGAATAGTTCTCAAGCCCTCAAACAATATTTCGGTTGCAAATGGGTCTCAAATGATGCAGAAAAGAAAGAAATACAGGGAGCAAAGGAAGAATAACAAACACACAGAGGGATTTTAATGTGGTTAGACCAAAATCAGGCAGCACCAGTCCCTACGTCTATAGCTGAGTTTTATTGATCTGGAGAAATTTTGACAGAGTTACCATATCTATTTTTGGAATGGTTTACAATTCTCTGCTCCTCCTTCTATATAGAAGGAGGGGAGGCTACAAATGTAATTTTATAAGTTGTATTTCTGTTACATCAAGTAATAAATGTACAAGACAACTTATACTATTACAAAATGGCTTCTACAGGTTGTTGCAGGTTGCTTTTTATGGGTGGGGCCTGCAGGCTACATATGTGAGAGGGTCTTTGCCTCTGATGAATTGTTCAGCTAGAGCAAGCCTTAGGTCGTGTAGATGCTGCACTCTACAAGCTGGGATTCTCGTCCTGGGATTGTTGCTGACCTCCTACTAGTGAGATCAACCTTGTTTGGTTTGAGCTTATAGGTAGCGATTTCATGGCCAGATAGGCTAGACTAGTCCCTTAGTGAGCTGGGACTAGTGCCTTGGACTTTTTTTGCATCCTTTACTCCAAGCTCGCAGGTGGTGACCTGGAGCTTATACTCAACGACCTTAGCCTTTAGATGAGTTGGGTTTCTTTCATCTAGACTTATCCGTTATTGGGCCTTTGCCAACCCATTTCATTCGATACAAGAAAATACCCATAACATCAACCCCCAACTCTCAGTCTACTTTACAGATTAGGAGTTATGACTTTATTGGTCAAAGTCTTTGCTTGTAGTTTCTGCAATGTTGTCACTTCAAACTTAAATCTTTCATTTCATTTGCACCAGGCCATACTTCTTCCTATACATGGTTCTTAGCCATCAGTGTGATAGCCTTGACTTCTTCAAGACCATCTGATCAGGAATAGTTGGTTAACCTCTGGATTCTTCGAGGAACCGAGTTAATTTATTTAAACATAAGGACCTTCTTTCCTCCCTATAGAAAGACTTAGTGGGTGTTTTAGCCAAGCCCCCTTTGTCTATGATAGTTTGGCTATTTGACGAGGCGTGTATGGCCTTCTACATAGGAAGCTTTATAGATAATTCTTCTCTAAGGATGCTAAGGGATCTTACACAAATCTTAGATTACTTCCTCATGATTTTGCTATGAGATTAGGCTTTTTTGGCCGTGTTCCTCCGCTTCTCAATCCTAGGGAGTGGGTGAGTCAGGAAAGGAGTCATCAACTGAGGAGGAACACTAAGGAGCTTGTGTGCTCGTCGGTCCTCCTACCAGAGCTCATCTTCTAGAAGCTGATCCTATTTTTAGATTGTAGCAATTGTAGGCTTGTTGACTTGTATTTTGAATATTCTAGTGTAAATTTACCTCGTTGAGGCTTTTAATGAATGAACTTTTTGAGTGTTGTATCAGATGTTCTGTCAGTTGTAGATAATAGCATAAATTTATGCAAATTACAGTTGAATGAAACATTTAGCTGACTAATCAATCACATTCTTCACTTAACAAAAAGATATGAGAATTGCAATGCCTTGTTTGGCAAAAAGTGATTGTTCCCTAGTAGGTCGCATGAGAGCTGCGGCCTATGGGAGATCGCATGAGAGCTGTGAACAAAACTTCACATGAAAGCTGTGAACAAAAAGTTGCATGTGAGCTATGAACAAAAAGTTGCATGTGAGCTGTGGGTAATAGGTTGCACGTAGGCTGTGCCTTTGGAGTCATACCACATCAATCCTATTGCTTAGTGGGTGGCATGAGTCCTTTGCTAGCTGTTGATAGTAAAATCTAGTTTGATAGACCCTGATCTTAGTGAACACCCAAATTGTGAGTTGTAAGTGCATGAATGGATAAAAAAAAGGATGAATAAGGAGAAGAATGGACACTAGGAATGTTTTTATCGTGGTTTGACTAAAGCTAGTTTGGCCCCTATGTCTACATTGATTGTATTTGCCTTTAGTTGGCGATTTCACTATTCAAGCTGGTTGAATTACAACAAACAAGCCTCTCTTACTCTATTTTGGTAGAGCTTCTGCATGTCTTCCCCTAAAAGTCCGTTTACAATGGTCTCTTTCCTCATATTTATAGAGGCTAGGAGGCTACAAAAGTAATTTTACAAGTTACAGATATGTTACATCAGATAATAAATTTACAAGACAACATAGACTCCTACAAGTTAACTTAGGTAGGTTATTTTTTATAGATGGGTCCCTTTAGCTACTATTTACAGAAAGATTTTGTAGATGGTCTGCAAATGGGTGTGTCTCTAATTCAACCTCAGTGGGCTTCTGGCTAGTGGAGTGTTTTGCCTCACAAGCCAGTACTTCTGGACCAAGGTCGCTACTGCTCTTTGGGTAATGAGGTCAGGTCTGCTCTTAGGGAAGTGAACTCGCACAGGTTAGGCAATAGGTTGAAGGTCAATGATCTTGAGCTTGTGCTTGGTAATGTGAGCTCGTACAAGATGATTTGTTGGTCATACAGACTGGGGTTTATCTCTAGTGAGCCTGAATTTTTGCCTTGGCCTTGCTAGTGAGCTAAGGTTTCCACCCAGAGCTTATCTTGTGTCCCGAGCTCACGGCTAGTGAGTTAGTGTCCCTTCTACCTAATCTTAGCTCTAAGTAATTCGGCCCTTTCCTAGCTAGACTTGTCTTTTATTAGGCCCTTACTAGCCTATTTGACCAATACTGAAACTCACCTATAACATTAGCCTCATAACTCTTAGTTTGCTTTGCAAATTGAGAGTTACAATTCGTTGGCTAAGGCTGGGGAATACGATGTCATCATTTGAATTTTTTCTTTGTCCTTTTGCCTACCTCCATCATCATTATCACATTTAATGTGTACGTTTTCCTAAGTCTACTATTTTGGTGATGGTTGAGCCCAGGAGCTTTTTTGGACCATCAAATCTTAGGTAATCGATTAATTTTTTGAATTGAACAGTTAGGTGATCAGGGTTATAAAAGACAAGATAAGACATTCATCACCTTCACATTCCTAAAGAGTGACAGTTTGCCTTTCGAACTGTTAACTAGTGGTTGCTAGTTTTGCTTCTATGCTCAATTAATTTTTCCTTCTCTACTATAGTAGATCAGTCATTCTAATAAGAACCTTTCACACCTTTACTCATTCTGGGTTCTGACCCACTCTTTTATCATGATAAGCTTTCCTCAGACTTTGGCTTCTTACAGTTTATTCAGGGGTTTCTAATGCTGTGCTGTTTGGTCCCATAACAATTGTTTGCTTTTGAGCATTCTTCCTACTAGTTTGCAATCTGTTAGATTGTTAGGTTGAACTTTCTAGCTCTTAAGGGACTTTGTAGTCTAGTGGGCTTTATTAACTGGACCTTTCTAGGTTTTCAATGGCTATGTCCCAGTGGCTTGGAGCATATATGGTTTGCCACATAAGAGGATTTTAGTTAGGGTAGTTGTTTTAGAGATGTTATACTTTCAGTGACCTAACCATTGTCTTTTTCTTCTTTGTTTTGCATAGATGGCAACTCATAAATGCCGAGGCCATCAAATAGGAAGTGATGATAACCTTGATTCTCTAGCTCACAGTGAAAAGTTGGCATTCATGTCATTGGAAGCGATCTCCAGGAGAGGTGAGGCCGTTGAATGGCTCGTTTCTCCACCTGACACCAGTGAGAGGCTATAGGTCACTGAGGGTTCTTCAGATCGCTAAGTTTTTAAGCATCATCTTTCAACTGTCAAGCTATACGAGCTCAAAGGCATAGTAGAGTGCTATTGCATTCTCAAAGGTTGTTGCATCATGGCATATTCTCCTGATGAATGTGTGGCTCAACCACCTCAAGGTTTCGTCGTAATTAGTCCTCATCACCTTGATGATAGGCTTGGATTCCCTGTTCACCCATAGATCATTAGTCTATTGAATAAATTGAAACTTTCCCCCTTCCAGCTAACTTTGAACTCTTATACCCTGCTCACTTCTTTGGCGCTTATATACCTGAGAATTAACCTTCCTCTACGATCCGCGAAGATTTTATGCCATCTTTTTAGCATTAGGAGTACAACTTCCCTAGATGGGATTTATTATCTCCCAGTTCAGAGTTTCGACTTTAAGAGGATTTTACCTCAAGGGTATGCCAAGGGTAAATCAAACATTGGGCAGTATAAGACTCACTAGTTTTATATTTCATGCCCGTCCTTGCGTCCTCTTTGCAACTTCGATTTTGTTATGACACTTGGTAAGCGAGCTACAATCATGCAAGCTATTATGAATTCGTGTTTTGTTTCTATCCCTTTGCCTCATTTTTACAGTTGGGGTTGGCAAGGTAAAGCCATCACTTGAGATTGAAGAGACTGAGGTATTACATTGATTCATTACTATTAGTGATCTAAAAAATAATTTCAAATTTGATGACCATCTCCTTCGATCTTGTGGGCTAGCTCCAGCACTGAGTGCCAAACTTACTAGAGAGATTAGAGCTCACCAGATAAAAGAAGTTGGACCAGCTTGCTTCGAAGAGTACAAGGAGATGGTGAAGTTGCTTCTTTAAAGTCCACCCTTTGATGACATTGAAGAGCTAGAGGTCGCTGCGACCTTGCCAAGTCTTGGAGTTGTGGCAGCCCTTACCATTTCGAATCAATCTCCTATGGTGACTGCGATGCCTCTTTTGGAATCAACTCCTACCTTACATCATGGAATGACTGAGGTGGTTGAAGTTGTGACCTCATTTGAGCCCCCTGCTAAGAAGTGAAAAGTGAGCAAGGGGAACATGGTCGCAAGCAGTTCAAAGTGGGTAGCTTGCAAAGGCATAGCAAAAGAGCATCAACTGAGCCTTGGTCCTAGCACATGAGGATATCTTGACTTTGTCCACAAAAATGTGTTAGACATTTTAAGGTCCCACACTAGCCCCCAAGCATTGGAGACAGAGATTTCGAATGGAGGGCTTACGTGTTACACCACACGTGAAGTCCTATTAGTAAGTTGTGTTTTATCATCTTGGCCCTTTTTACTCTTTTCGAGGCCTAACTTAATCCACTTGATCTTCCAGGGCCTTCCAAGGGTAGTGAAAATGGGAGAGACGCTCTAATCCCATGAGGAGAACAATGCTAGGCTCATGGAGGACTTAGCTGCTATGACCTTAAAGGCATGAGAGATGGAGAGCAAAGTAATAAAGGCCGAAGCTACTCAAATGGAGGTTAAGAAGGCTTGGGCTCGTGAGGTGGCAAATCATGAAGCTGTCACATTAGAGCTTAACAAAGCTATTGAGGAACTGTTAAAAATAAAAAGCAATCTAGACGTGGCACTCAAGGGTCATGACTCAGCAATGCATTGGTTTGAAGCAGTAACAAGGCAGGCCGAGGCTACCAGGGCAAAGCTTGAAGCAACCAAGAAGAAGGTCACTCTTAAACAAGAGGATATTGATTGGGTCAAAGTTGAGACTATTGAGCAAGTCGTAAAAGTGATAAAAAAGGTGAAATCAAAGACAAGTTCCTCTTTTCTGTACACCTTGTGGAAGCATCATCCAAGCATGGACCTTTCCTTCTTTGGACAAAATGCCCTTGAAGCTGTTGAAGGCTTCAAAAAGAAGGCTGCTAGAGCAAAGTCTTCCCATAAAGGTGTGAAATCCATAAGCCAAGACTCTCTTGTCAGAAGTGTCATTCAGATGGAAATTGGTCCCCAGGTCATGGAGATTCCAGATAACCAAATGAGGGACAACCCGTTAGCCCCAAGTGCTAAGCCTTCCTCCCATTAGAGTCCAACTTCCAAGGATTAGACTTTTGTGGGGATTGATTTTGCAATTTTATATCTCATTTCTTGAGTCTTGTACTTGACTTCACACTTGATTCCAGATTCTGTGTGAATTCACCTCATAGCAAGAGGCATCAGATAGTTCTATTTTCCTTTTCTTTTCATGCATACCATGTTAGGTGCTTTTAGAAATTATGTGAACCATCACAAATAGTTTCTTGCAAAATCATAGCTTAATAAGCATGGGATAAAATGAATGTTAGATACGTCAATCGACCTCGATTAATGATAGGAGGAATGCATAAACAGATTAGAGCCAATATATCATAACTTAAAAGGATATACGCTATATTAAATGACTAATCATTCGTATTAATCAGTCTCAGGTAGTAGATTTTACTACAAGAATCCTTATTTTGACCTTTAGTTTGAGTACCAGAGTGCTTTAGTTAGCAACAAGACTTAATGTCAAGTGTTTGATCGTAAAGGCTGGCACAGGATCAAGTACTTGAATAGGCCACCGCATGAGAGCTATGAACAACAGGTTGAATGAAAACTGTGTGTAATAGGTCGCATGAAATCTGTGAGTAATAGGTTACATGAGAGCTGTGAACATTTGGTTACATGAAAGCTATGAGTAATAGGTCACATGAGAGCTACAAACATTAGGTCGCATGAGAGTTGCACCTTGGTGGCCTTACGTTCATATGGTTGGTGATCCTATGCTAGATTGAGGGCAATGCTAGCAATCTTGTTCCAGACTTGGGGCGATGCTGGCGATCCTGTGCCAAGCATGGAATGATATCATGCTCAAACGACTAGTGATCTTATGCTAGACTCAGGGCAATGCTGGCAATCTTGGAATGATTTTGTACCCGAACAACTGGTGATCCTGTGCCAGACTTGGAATGATCTCACACCTGAATGGTTGGTGATCCTATGCCAGACTTTTTAGGTTTGTGGGTCTCAGCCTTATTTGTATACAGGTGCAAAATCTCGCTTCTCATTATATGAACTTCAGAAAGTGACACTATAAGGTTATCAATTTTGAGTCCGTACTGGGATTTCCTGAAAATTCATTCAAAATTTTATTATCAGAATTCATGAACAAATTCGAGATTTTTTATTTACATTTAAGCAACACATATAAGAGAAAAAAAAGTTTTAAAAGTGTCAGAGCCATTATCATCGTGGCTATTGGGATCGTTGTCTAGGAGATTACACCACATAGTCCCATAAACAGCCTTTTTGAACGAGGCCCTCGATGGAATCCTTGAGCACCATACACTTTGAAGTTTTGTGCCTAACCTCATCATGGTAGGCACAAAATTGATCTCTATTGTTTTTGTGCTTGTTATGAGTCTTTAAGGGTGGGGGCCTCCCAAAGTCCTCTTTTTCTTTTTCAGCTATGAAAATGTGTTCCTGAGTGTCTGTCATAGCGCTATAGCTGTCACAGCGGCCTTGGTGCCGAGGTCACTCACTTTTGGACTTTTTCAGTGGCTGGCTGTTGAAGCTGTCTTGGGCATTCTCTCCCTCGCTCCTTTAGTCAGAGTGGTTCATGTTATCCTTGTTTCCAGATCTTTTTAGGCCAAAAGCTTTTTCCCATCTGATTTCCTTGGCAGGCCACTCATACAATTCGATGAGATCCTTCACCGAAGACTTGTAGATGTTCTCATACAACTTCCCATTTTTGTGTAGTCCCATGGAAATTTCTATCAAGATGCTCTTGTCATATGGGTTTGCCACATTGTTAACCTCATGCCTAAACTGAGCAATGTAGTCTTTCAACAATTCATTCTTTCATTGAAAAATCATCGCGAGTTAACAAGGTGGTGCAAGCTACCTCTTTAGCGATTTATATTGATCGATTAATTTCTTTCGACAATCTTCCCAACTGCTAATGCTGCGAGTTAGGAGATTCCTGAACCATGCCTGGGGAATGTCCCTAAGTGTAGATGGGAAGACACGGCACTTAACCAGAGGGTTGGTTGTCTAGAGGTCTATCTAGATGTTGAATGCATCCAAGTTGTCATAGGGATTGCTGTCCCTATTATATTGCAAGATCACAAGGATTCTGAGCTTGTGAGGGAGAGGATGCTCCTCAATCTCACTAGTGAATAGAGTCCTCTTCTTGTAGCAATCTTAGTTTTCCTATGTTTAAGGGCATTTCTTCCAATTGCTTTACCTTCTAGAGGAGTTCTTCAACCATTGGGTCATGTGTTTCGAATCACCAGTTGTGTAGGTCCCAAAACAGGTAATGTAAAACGTGGTAATCAATTTATATAGCGGAATTTGATTTGATCTTGCCCCTGCCTCGTTGG
>JANHAO010029004.1:0-10478 GCA_026873985.1 Saraca asoca
TCTTTATTCAACTATTAGTTTTCCAGTGATAATCTTCTCCTTTCAGTACTTCAACTATCTACCTAAGACATGATAAAACATTGGCTAAATACTTTATCAAGAACATTGCAAGCATAATAGTTGAATCAAATTAAATCAGGTAATCACAATAGAAAACTCATCAATAACATTAAAGAATCATAATTGAGTTATTCCCAATCCTAGAATAAAGGTTTACTCAAACATGGTGAAAATAAAAACAAGATTCATTAATATAAAGGAAAGCATGATGTTCAAAACAAATAAAGAAATAAAGAAGGAAAAGAAAAGATGAATAGAAAGAAGAAATTATAATGAAAGACAAGTAGAATTCTTGAAAGAACATAAAAGAAGATAAAAGAATCCTAAATTGAACTTAGAAAACTCCTAGGAAAGTAAGAAAACTCAAGCTCTAATAATCCTAATTAAGAGAAATTAAAGAATACTAATTGTTTCCTCAGGTTGCTTGGAGGACGTCCTTATATAGTAAATTTCAGACCTAGAACATGGTTGTGTTTCAGGACACGGGCTGTCTATGTTTCGAGCTGGAAGGCTTCTAGAAGGCCATCAACTTTACATCGAACACGGCCATGCTTTAGGACATGGCTAGGCCGTGTTCGGTGTTGACTTCATGGTTTCTTTCTATTTCTTTGTGCAATTGACTTGAATTCTTCATATCTTCTTCCTTGGCTTCTTCTTGATCCAAATATGCTCCAAAACTTAGCTTTCATTCTCCTTTTAAAGCCTCTTTTGCTAACTTGAAAAGATAAATGTAGACTACAGCAGTACCAAGAATAAACTAACTAAACTAAGATAAAAATACAGTAAAAATCACAAATTAACAACTAATCAAGAGGTGATAATCAACATATTTATAAAAATTTTACTCATTTATCATTGTCTTCGAGGTGGTGAGGTCAAGCTCGTTCTCGCTGGGATAAGCTCGGGCAGGGGAGGTTGCTAGCGGTGTAAGTTGGGGACTTAGCACCCTGGGCATTTTGGGAGATGAATTCTTACTGCGCTCCAGCCATTTGCCAGCCCATTAAGGATATTCCAGATTTCACATATAACACATGCATTGTTGGAAGCTAAAAAGCATTCATGCTACCGATTGGTCATTCAGCCTGAATGATATCAAACTATGATTTGTAGGGAATTACTATAATAATAACAAAATTCATTAAAATCCTCAATGAGGAGAATATCCATATAGAGGTTCAAAATACATAAAACTACAATTACTACTGGCCCTTAGAAGCTATGCCTTGGGCAGGAAGGTCTCCATGTGAAGCAAGCTAATCACTAGTAGCTTGGTCACTAGCAGTCTCCATGGTCTGGGAACTGCTCTCTATCAAGTTTTAAGCTGGAGGAGGTCCACCTACCAGTTGTGAACCCTTGTTAGGAGAAGCTGCTCTCATGTCCTCCTTGTAGCCTTTGATGAATTCAAGAACATTCCCACCTAAAAAGGAAAAATCCATCCTCAGATGCTCCTCCCATAGGATGAACAAAAAGTCAACAGTGGCCTTAGACGTCACCTTTTCCTTAACTCTCGAAACCAATATAGCAGTCTCTACCTTAGCCTAAGCAGCCTTCTCTTTTGCTAATACAGCTACTTTCCTGGCCTAAACAACCTCATTCCTAGCCACTTCATATTTTCTTTTGGAAGCCTTAGCTCGCTGCCTCGTCACATCTAGCTCGCCCTTCACCATTGTCAGTTTGCCAATGACCTTATGAAGATTGGATGTAATAGCCTCGCGATTCACCATCTCACGAGACAAAGCTTCCTCAACTCTCTTCTTAGTGACTTCGGCATCCTTAACCTTCTCCTTTAGTTATAATGCCTTGGCAATTGCAGTGCCCAGATCACCCTCAAGCTTTTTCTTTTCTTTATCCCAAGCCCAAAGTGCTTTCTTTTCTTTTATTATTGACAACAAGCTCTAAAAAAATCATTACTAAATGAACAAGTCAGATTATGATAGGCAACAGAACCAAGTTGAAAGAACTTTACTCACTAGTAGACTATGGCGAGTTGCGTAACCCATCCTCTAGAAACTTCTTTGACTTTAGCTTTTTAACCCTATTGTAAGGACCCAAGATCGACTCAACATTTTCTCAAAGGAAGTCAAAACACTACTCTATCTTTGGGCTAAGGTTGAAAGGTCACTCCTTAACCTCAATCTCAAGAATTGCCTTTAAACTAGCAACGACCTTTTTCCCCTACTTATTCTCTACTTTTTAGTAGGAGGATCAAATGGGGATGTGACCCCCTTGATCATCCCAACCACCTAAGGACGAGAGGAAGGAACCAGCATTTGGGAAGATGCCAGGGCAAGAGAAGAAGACCCTACAACAACGAGGGCTGTAGTAGCAGCAAGGGCCAATGAAGTGGTGGCAGTAGTAATGAATCAGGTAGGACGGGAAAATCATGGC
Organism: Saraca asoca; assembly: GCA_026873985.1. Classification (NCBI taxonomy): domain Eukaryota; kingdom Viridiplantae; phylum Streptophyta; class Magnoliopsida; order Fabales; family Fabaceae; genus Saraca; species Saraca asoca. Next base: position 2,449 of record JANHAO010029004.1, read on the forward strand.
AATCGAAGGTCAAGTTTCAACATATTTTCATACTTTCCAAAGTTTGCCAGATTGACCTCCTTGGTTCTGCGAGCTCTTATGTCACTATAAAGCTTAACGTCTAAAGCTGGGGCAAGCTTGTGTGATTGCAAGAGGTCCTTGTTGAACCTGAGATTATTTTTCAAATCGTTCGCAATGGCAAATCGATCCAGTACCTCAACCTCCTCGGCCTCTAACGATGGTTTCCTTTTACCAGCTTCATCTTCAAAATAAAATAGAATGTCAAAAGTCAAGAAACAAAATAGATTTATACAAGCTTATATATCCTCAGATCACTTACCAGGAGTAAGGATGAAATCGAAACTGCAAAGATCATGCAGTGATGGAAAAGAAACATAGAACTAGTGGGTTTTATAAAGCCCTACATTGGACTTGCCCTTAGCATCACCTGGTGGCAAGATGCTCTTAAACTCAATTTGCCAAGCCGATAAGTAATAAATCCAGTCATCCTAACCCACATTCCTTATGCTAAAAAGATAACAAAAAACCTTTGTTGAAGGAGGAGGAAGACTAGTTGAAAGATATAAAAAAGCGAGAGAGGTGAGCTGAGAGTACGAGTTTGGGGTAAGCTAAAAAGGGTGCAACTTATTCAAAAGCTCCACAAGTTAGGGGTGGACTGGGAACCTAAGCCCAGTAATGAGATGTTGGGTGCTAATGGCAACAAACCCTTTAGGAGGATGAGCTACGTTATCGGTAGGAGAAAGAGCCAAAATGTGACAACCCTTTGGAAGATGAAAAGTTTCGACAATGCTCCCAAGATCATCAAATTTAATGATCGAAAGGTGGTGCATAAACATTATATAATCTAAGGGCTCCTGACTTCCAGCGATTTGCTGACCCTTAGTGGGATCAGGATGAGCAACATTCCTCTGAGCGATCTCACCACTCCCTGAGGTCGCCTTATCTATAGAACACACCAACTCCCCACTTCGGGCAAGGGATTTAAAGTCTTTGCCACTCTTTATTTGGTGACCTCAACATTTATGACTTGTCATCTACATGGAAGAAGGAACAATCAAGTCGTTGAAAGCAAACCTTACGTACAAACTAAGGATAACAAGGTTCCCTATACAATAGGCCACACATGCCTTAAATCACCATATCTAAGGCCCATACTATTGAAAACATGGGAGGCTTAACCAACAAACTTATTAGGTCACAAGAACCAGGGAAATAGAAGAAGACTAAACTCAGTAACCTACAACTTCTAAACATACAGGCATTATATCAAGCAATGATACACCAGTTTCATGAATAGTAAGAGGCCCAGAAACAAATATAACCAGTTAGCGGAGAAAAATTTCCTAACATCTAATGGATGCAAATTACCAAACCAAGCTGTCAGATATCAGAAAATCATAAAGCAAAGCATTCATAAAAAGCAAAAATCCAAAGTTAAGATTGTATTTAGAGAACTTATCGAATAAGTAAAATGAGCTAGGTTTGAGAAGATAATCTGGAGAAGAACAAGCATGATCAATCAAACCAAATCTGAAGGATACTGTTGTAGATGCAACGAGGATGGAAAATATTGAAGATTGGGTGAGAGCTTGAGAACAGAAAAAACTACAGCACAGATTTTCAAAAGCAACAAATGAGAGGGAATGAAGGGTTTCTTCACTTTATAATGCAAACCACCACACCGTTAGATCAGGGGAATGATCAACCATCCTTGATCTAACGGTCTAATGAAAAATATGGTTCTGACGCTATTTCATTGACGATTACGAAAAGGTGCATACATTTAATGAGATAATGACGGTACGAGTAGACAAAACTATGCAACAGAAACTGGTCGCGATCTCTAGCTTTTACTAACAAACTTCAGCTCTCAGTCCGTAGATCACATTAAGAGCTGGGGGCTAATGTTGTAGGTAATTCTCGATACCGCATATTTGGGCTAGTAAAAGTCCAATGGATAGACTCAGACTAGCAAAGGCCAGGCTCATCTAGAATAAGGCCACCGGACCAAGATATTAGGTTATTAAATGCAAGCCAAGGTCACTAGTTAACGCAGGTCAAACAGCAACCTCAGGTCGCAAGAGCAAGGTTTGGCTCGTAGAAAGAGTCCTCAACCATCGAGAAAGGTTAGCCAATCTCCTATTCTAGTAAGAGTTGGTTATAACTGTCTATTCTGATCTATTATGTAATTTTGATCAAGTCATAATACTTTTTTGTTATAAATTTACACATAAATTGTAACCCCAAACTATTATAAAAAGGAATGAAATCATTGTACATGAATACATAATATACAATCATGAGATATAATATACTCAGCAAAGTCATAAAAGCCGTGAACGTAGGAGTCAAATTGACTTTAGCTGAATCACGTTAAAAACTTTTAGTTTCTCCCTATTTTTCCTCTCTCTCTCTCTCTCTCTCTCTTTTCACACTTATTCTATAGTTTTAGGATTCAAAACTTGGGTTGACTAGATTTTACTGTCAATAATCACATATTTCATAAAGTTATTATAAAATTTGTGTATAGTACGGGCTTAAAACTAGTTTAATTAAATTCCTAATCCTTTTGGGAATCTCTGACTTTCTCTTTTCTAATCTTAGTGTGACTCTGAAAAATCTAGAATATTATAAAAATTACTAATTATAAAAACATAATTCATCAATTACTAATCAGTTAGCTCTTTCAAAAAAAAAAAAAAACTACTATTTTGTCATTCGTCCATGGGGGAGAATTACAATATTTCAACGATCTACAGTCATTCATAAATCCTTATCTTCCTTTTCAACCTTTTTTGGATGATTATTATTGTAAAACGGAACCAAATTCTACACCAGGAAATTTGAATTGTGTTATGTAAGTTTATCTGAGAGGGACGGACGATCATGAAGATACACTGAATTACATGTATAAAGAAGATGTTGTGGAGCAAATGGAAAGGAGAAAAGATAATGAAGAATTAAGGTTGAGAAACAATCAAAAGTGATGGCATAGGATTTAAATAGTAATTGTTACAAATAATAATAATAATAATAATAATAATTTAAGGGACAAGTGTTCAATTCTATTAATTGTTTTCGTTGACGACACTGGATAGATGCCTCTGTGATATAATTGTGTTTCCGTTCAAACAATTTTCGTGTTGATATTCACATAATTAAATCAACAGTCACTTAATTTTATGACTATCACTTAACATACTTTCTTTTTGCCCATGATTTTGTAGACTTTTATTTTCACTTTTTTTAAGTTTTTTTTTGTCAAATTCCAAATGCTTCTCTTTTATTTAATTTATACATATATGTTTTTACAGTGGACAAAAACCCTACTCTACATTTCACTTTTGACTGTCAAAAGGCTAATATTAAAAATTAGACATATCAACTAATTAAATTAAGGTATCGTCCTATTGTTATTACGGGGAAAAGAGAGAATTCAAAGTGAACTAATGGTGGCAAGAAGATAGTGTAAGTAGTATACTAAATTGACATTTTTGATAGCATAATGACATTCGATGTTATTTTAATTTTTTTTCGAGTGTCTTGTATTCAAATCAAGGATATTAAATGTGTATTAAATAATTTATCATTTAAATTTTTTTAATTGATTCAGTTAATAAATTCGTTGTCTTCAACTACTGTATCTTAAATTTAAATCTTGCTTTCAACGATATCAAAGATTTATATCAATGTAAGCCCCTCAAAGAGTCCGATAGCATAGCTTGACCATGGAATAGAGTATCCTACTCCTACCAAAGGGGAAAGAGTGCAAGGGATGCTAGAGACACCTTTTTTATTTTTATAAAGAGTACAAGAGGAAAATCAAAACCTGTGTAGAATTTAGAAACAAAACTTGCACATGAAAGGCTAAATGGGGCTGCAAATTAAACCTGATCAACCCATAAAACAAAAATATTAATGAATTTTGAGTTTTTATCTAATTTTAGGCCACTAAAAATTTTATCCTATTATTAAATTAGAGTCTAAGCCCAAGACTATGAGTAAAGCCTAAGCTTATCCCATAAATCCATTATAATTTTACATTGTTAAACTTTATAAACAACATATTAAATTATAAGAAAAAAATTATACAAGCTTAAAAAATAAAGAAAAAGATTTTGTCATGTAGTTTATTTGGTAAAAAAAAATGAAAATTTTATTTTAATTATAGTAAAAAAAATTCAGCATACATTGTAGTTTAATTTTATAATATATTTAATGAGAGTTAATATTAAATAAATGATTAAAATATATATAAATTCTAAAAATGACTTATCTTTCTAGGGATTTTGTGAGTACCAAGTATACATGACTTTTATGGTTATTATCTTTGAAGCAATTCCCTTAAAACGGCATATATAGTAATTAAGTCAGCAACTCAATTAAGTATATATAATAAGTAATGCGAAAATCAATTTACATACTACAGTACCATTAGAAATATTTTTATATTCTAATTATAACATATGTTCTTATTTTTATAAAAAAATAATTTGTTAATTTTACTATCCATATGTTAGTTTTGTGAGATTTACTAGCATTAAAAACTATATTTTTTAATTTTTAAAACATTAAAAATTTTAATAACTTCTTTCTATTAAATTAGAGTAAGAATATATATTATAACCAAAGAATAGAAATATTGTTGAATTTTTTTATGCAATTTCAAATGGCAGAATTGTAATTTTTTGTGTACTTATTACACATAAAATTGATACAGTTTATAACTTTTTGTAAAAAAAAATCACAAGATTTCATATAAAAAATATAATTTTCATAGTTTTTATGTTATATTTTCATAAAAAAAATTGTAAAATATCCAATGAGTATGGAAGTATTGAACCTTAGTAAAAAAAAAAAGAAATTGAGAAAATGAAATAATAATGTTAGAGGATATTAAAAAATATACAAATTTTTATAAATGCAATTATGAGTTGGACTTGAGCTTAATTTGAGTTGAGATTGAATTACCATTATATCCTTTCCCAAAACTTTCAACTACTGTTAAATTGCATTCATATTTCATGCCCTCAAGATATAATTAATTATATTTATATCAGTGTTTCACGGAATATTTTCATGTTTCATATTTTTTTTTTTACAATTACAATGAGATAAATGTATGAAAATAAAAAATATAAAATAATATTTCATGTATTGCTAATGTAAATATAATTACTTAATTGATACATAAAATAAAATATTAAAATTTGTTATTTTGGGAACCATATAAATTGGAGACCAAACTTTGATTCCGCAAACGATTGTTATACAGAATATATATATATATATATATATATATATCTATATATATGAATTCATTAACTGACATTAGATTACGTTTTAAAAGTTATTGATAAAGACCTTGGAAGTTTGAAATTTGAACATGATAAAAATGCGGTTTAATCCCTTAATTTTGATACTTGTTTCAATATTGTCTTCTTATTTTTACTTACGTTAATTTCATCTTCTAAATTTTTATGAATGCAATTAAGATTTGGATTTGACTTTGAGTTTAACTTGAGTTGAGTTTGGGCTTAATACAAGTTGAGTTTGAACTTAGTTTATTGGACTTGAGCTTATGACCCAACATGATAAGCTAGACCAGTGATCTATTGGACAAAGCAACATAAGTGTCCAATATCTTCAACCCCTTAAACACCTTCGGGTTGCATTGTGTGTTTTGTGAATTACGGTTATGTCCATTTCCAAAATTTTCTACTATTGTTAAATTGAATTATATTTCATGCCCTCAAGATACAGTTAATCATATTTATATTAGTGTTATGTTTTTTTACAAGTATAATGAATAAATATATGAAAATAAAAAATATAAAATAATATTTTATGTGTCACTAATATAAATATAATTACATAATTGATGTATAAAATAAAATATTAAAATTTTTTATTTTAAGAACTATATAAATCAAGACTAAATTCTGATTCCGTAAATTATTATTGTACAAAAGATAAATATATATTTGAATTAATTAACTATAAATTAATAAATCCAAACATCTAATAGTGTTTAAGAGTATCAAAATAGATTTTTGAATTAAGGGAGATTAACTGTAAAGGAAAAAAATGTATTTAACGCCAATAACTTAATAAACTCCATAAGCAATGTAAACATAATGCCAGTTTGATCCAGCTGCAAGTTTCAGCTTTGGAAAAAAAAAAAAAGATTTAGTGCATATTTATTATTTTTGCTAATTGGAGTTGGCACCATGGAAGCCTGCAATAAGAACAGAATGTTAGAGATCATCACATGCTCTCATCACAATACATGTTTTTATTTTCACTTAATAAGAAAATAATAATAATAATAATAATAATAATAATAATAATAATAATAATTATTATTATTATTATTATTATTATTGTGAGTTTCACATGAATTAAAAACTATATTTTTAAGATTTTAAGATATTAAAATTCATAATTATTTTTTATTGGATAAAATAAAGAAATATATTATAATTTAAAATTAATTTATTTTTATTTAATAAAAAACATAATTATTAACTTTTTTATTATTTATATATTAATTTTGTGAGATATAATACTTAAAAATTATATTTTTGAAGTTTTAAAACATTAAAATTATAATTATTTTTATTTTATTGAATAAAAATAAGAACAATAATTAAAGTATACAAATAATTTTCGCAAACTCGGGCCAGGAAAAAAACTCTCTCTAAGACGGAGCCTCCATATTTATGTCAGAGGAATCTAATGATAAAGAAAGATGTTTTGGTCAAAATCCTTATTATGGCTCAGTGAAGGGAGATAGTGGGACAGTAAGCTTGTAGCTTTTTCAGTCCGACCAACTTTCCTGTTACCGGCTTTTTGCCCTCCTTAGGGTTGGAGAAAAAAACTATTCCCCGAATGGTATGGTGTGGGATACAGGCCTATTGCAAGTATTTTTAAATAATTTTATTTTATTATTTATTAAAAATAATTTTCAAAATAATTTTTTAAAATAAAAAAATTATTTAGATATAAAATTTAAAAATAAATATTTTTTATTTTTAAAAAAATTAAAATATATTTAATATTATTTATAACTTTATTATTAATAAAAATAGATATTTTTTTAATTTTTTAAAAAATTTAAAAATAATTTTACATAAAAACAAAAAAACATATAAATAATATTTTTTAAAAATTATTTTTTTAGTTATACTTTTATAAAATAATTTTTTAAAAATAATTTATTAAACAGATTTTTTTATTTTTATAAAATAAAAAAAATTATTTTTTAAAATAAAAAAATATACTGCCAAACAGATTCAAAATATTTCCCAAGATAGGCGGCAGCATCACTGATAGTAATGCTGCCAACAAAAAATTATTTATTTTTTTTTAAAAAAAAGGCAGCAGGGTTACTAGCATTAACGTTACCAAAACTTTTTTTTTTAATTTTTTATTTCTTTAAAAGAATAAAAAATAAAAATAAAAATATATTTTTTAAAAAAATAAAAAAAAATTTATATAAAATAACTGTATAACACGTCACAATTAATTATATATATGTTATAATTTTAATAAAAAAATTTCAACTTTTTATTTTTTTCAAATTTTTTAATTTTTATAAATTTTTATGCTAAAATTTTTTTCTTTTTTAATTTTAATTTTTTATTTTTTAAAAAAATATCAAAACAAAAAATAAAAAATTCAAAAAATTCAAAAATAAAATTTATATAAAATAATTAGTTAATATGTTACAATTACTTACATATATATTATAATTTTAATAAAAAATAAAAAAAATTCAACCTTTTTATTTTTAAATTTTTTTTAATTTTTACAATTTTTTTTATCAAATTTTTTTAATTTTTTCTTTTTATTTAATTTTTATTTTTTAATTATGATATATCATTTAATTATTTTATCTAAATTTTATTTTTTAAGAAAAAATTTCTTATTTTTTCTTTTATTTTTTATTTTTTTTTTCATTTTTTTCCTTTTCTTTTATTTCTTTTTTAAAAAAAAAAAAAGAAAATTTTAAAAATTTTTTTAAAAAA
>JANHAO010029005.1:0-10477 GCA_026873985.1 Saraca asoca
TTGGAATACTACCTCTAGATTTGACTACATTGTCGTGGCCACCGAAGAATCAAAGAATCTTGAAAGTATGACAATTGAAGGATTGCAAAGCTCTTTAGAGGCTTATGAATGGAGATTGAATAGAAGAATATCATAGAAACCCTACATGAAACAAGCTTTCCAATCCCAGTCCTCATTACAACAAGATTTTGTGAGAAATATCTCTAAAATATTGTGAGATATATCTCCATTGGATATGACCTATATCATATTCTTAAGTTTAGGGATTTGCAATTGCTTTAAAATAAAGTTTATTATCTTTAAGATAAGTTCATTATCTCCTAATAACTAAATTATTTGGATATCTTGATAATAGGCTGAGAATCATTACATAATACAAGGTTTGGGTCCCCAATGTTGTCTAAGACTCCATATAGAAAGAATCACCATCATTTTGGAGAGAGAACAAAGTATTGGAAGCTCTCAAACAACTCCAAACATGGTGTATGGAGTAGTTTCGTTTTTCGATCTTTGGTGTCAATGACTGGAGGTAATTTGTTCTATCCCACTTCCATTACAGTTTATGATCATTAGCACTTAAATTTTGCTAACATGTAGTATCAAAGCAGATCTTGTACCTCTACCTTGACTTAATAATTTTCTAAAAGAAAAAATTCTTTAAAAATACCCATTAATGTTCAAAAAATTTGAATCTTGATTATGAGTTTTGAGTTTTTGCTACAATCTTGTGGTTTCATCTTAATTCAATTGGAATTTGATTCATCAGATATATAGAGAATGGAACTATGGTAATTTGTATGCAAGTATATTTTAAAGTTTCTAAATAAATCATGAGATTAGAATTGGGAAAAGATCTGATTGTGGCAATTAGGATACGGTTTCCTTGAGCTACTAAATTTCGATTTCTTTTAGTTAAATTTGAAATATTGATTTTGTTATGTACTTGTTTAAGGAAATATTGGTTAGCTTCAAATCCAATTGTTTAGAGAACATATTATATTTTCTCATATGGCAGAATTTTTATTTTGCGTAATTTTGGAAAATTTTTCATCAATTTTATTTTATGAATAATTTCATAATTTGGTATTTTTGTGAAAAAAAATCATAAAAAATTATTTTTGCTATAATATTCATAAATTTTTATTTTTTTATGAATATTGTAATTTCGTAGGGAAATTAATTTATGAAAATTGTATGTGTTAGTTATTTATTTTGTATTTATAATTTTGAATATGTTATGCATAATTTGGTTAAATTAATTTTGGTATATAATTTGTAATTTTGTTCATATATTTTTAAATTGCCTTTATTTTTGCAATTTTATGCATGAATAATATATGTTAAGTTATTTAAATGTCTAGTGATTTGTATAATTTTAATTAATTAGAGTTTAGCCATAACACTTTTAATTACAAAAAATTATATATTGATTTGTCTAGAATCACATATATTTAAGGATATTTGTTGTAATTAATTATGCTTAATATAATAAATTTTATCCCACATGAATTTTTATTATATTAGTATAATTAATTAGGATAGAATATTGAATTATATTTTTTAATTTACCCATAGGAATTAAGGAAAGGAATGTAATTGAATAGTTTTATCATACGGCTAAATAAATCTAATTGAATTAGGACTTTAGCCTTCAGGCAAGTTTTATGTCACTAAATTTATTATTTTTGTGCATGATTTACATTGGTAAATCATGATTTATCTCTCTAGTCTCTAAAATTTAGTTTGTAAGCATATATGTTATCTTATGTAGCAAAGTAACATGCAAATTTTTCTAATATGAAATGTGACATTTCTAAACTTAAGGGTGATAACTATAAAGTTTGGAAGGAATGATTTCTTCTTTATTTAGGATGTATGGACATTGATTATGCTATAAGGAATGATGAACCCATTATTATTGTAACCAGCACTTAAGCTAATAAGGCTCTTTATGAATAGCGGGAGCAATTTAATCGCCTTAGTGTCATGTTTATAAAGACCAATATCTCTGTTGGTAATCGTGGATCTATCGAATAGCATAACAATGTATGGGATCTGTTAAAGGCAATTGATGAGTAATTTGCTAATTCAGACAAAGCATTTGCTAGTATCCTAGCCATAAAGTTTACATCCTTGAGACTCAATACAATGAGGGCTATGCGTGAGCACATTATGCAAATAAGGGACATTATGGCTTAGCTTAAGGCAGTTGAGGTTGAAATGTCTAAGTCTTTCTTGGTGTACAATATTTTGAACACTCTACTACAGTAGTATGGACCTTTTAAGATCTCTTATAACCTGCATAAAAGACAAATGGTCAATTAATGAACTTATGACCATGTGTGTTCAAGAGGAAAATAGGTTGATTATGGAATTGGGAGAGAGTGCATTACTGGTTACTCAAAATAAGAACCAGAACCAAGGAAAGAATCAGAATCAAAATTAGGCCAATAAGAAAGGGAAGGGTAAAATACCACCCTAAGGTAGCATTGGGTTAATCCACCCCAAGTTTTTCTAGAAACTTGATTTTAGTTTCAAGACTTGTACCATTGGGTTAATCCTTTGATTTTTTAGATACATCCTTCAATTTATTTTATAAATCTAAACTTATTAGAAATGGTATATTGTCTAATGATCTTTTCTCTATTAATCTACAACATAATACTATTTTGCATACTCATATTGGTAATAAGTAATGTATTATGTATGAAGACTCCTTTATTTTGTGGCATAAAAGACTTGGGCACATCTCCTTTGATAGGATTAAGAGATTAGTAAATGAAGGAGTACTAAGTACCTTGGATTTTTCTGATTTTGAAACTTATGTAAACTGTATAAAGGGGAAGCAAACTAACAAGTCTAAGAAAGGTACCAAGAGGAGTACTGACATCATAGAAATCAAACATTTAGATATATGTTGTCCAGACATGGATGCTTATGGTCTAAAGTATTTTATCATCTTTATAGATGACCGTTCTCAATATATGTATCTCTATATGCTTCATAATCAGAGTGAAGCCTTAGGTTCATTTAAGGTTTTTAAGGTAGAAGTAGAGAAGCAATGCGGTAAGCAAATTAAGATCGTTAGAACAGATAAAGGTGGAGAATACTATGGTAGATACACTGAAGATGGACAAGCACTTGGTCCATTTGCTAAGTTTCTTCAAGAGCATGAGATCGTTGCCCAATACACCATGCCTGGTTCTCCAGACTAGAATGGCGTTGCAAAAAGAAGAAATTAGACATTATTAGACATGGTGTATAGCATGTTAACTAGCTTTAAGCTACCTAAATCTTTATGGATTGAAGCTCTTAAAATGGTAGTGCATATATTGAACAGGGTACCAACCAAAGCTATCCCAAAGACACCATTTGAGTTATTAAAAGGTTGGAAATCGAGTTTGCAACATATGTGCATTTGGAGATGCCCATCTAAAGTAAGAGTTTATAATCCACAAGAAAAGAAATTGGACCTAAGGACTATTAGTAGGTATTTTGTTTGATATGCTAGAAGATCTAAAGGTTATAGGTTCTACTGTCTAGCACATAGTACTAGGTTTATGGAATCAAAGAATGCTAAGTTTCTTGAGAATGATTTAGTTCGTGGGAGTAATCAATTTCAGAACTTAGTTTTTAAAGGAGAGTAACCTTCCACATCAAGAGAGAGATTAGTTATTAGTTGAGACACTCCTCAAGTTCAAATGGGTGTTGTACAACTAATCACTAAAGACCCACAACCCATTGTTGATAATCCTGCAAATCAAGTTGTTAATGAAGTGCCTAAAATGGTTGAACAACTAGTTGGACAACATGACCGACAGGGACATGCTAAACTAACATTAAGAAGATCTAAAAGAGAAAAGAGATCAGTGATTTCAGAAGACTATATTGTGTATCTATAAGAATTGAACAATGATTTTGGAGTTAAGAATGATCCTACAACATTTTCACAAGCCATGAACTGCAAAAAAATCTAATTTATGGTTTGATGCGATGAAAGATAAGATGAATTCTATGGCACCTAATGGAGCCTAGGATCTTGTTGAGTTGCCTAATGTGGCTAAGGCCATTAGATGTAAATGAGTTTTTAAGGTAAAGAAAGACTCATTAGACAACATTAAGAGATATAAAGCAAGACTTGTTGTCAAAGGATTTACTCAAAAGGAAGGAATTGACTATAAGGAGACCTTTTCTCTTATATCTATGAAAGATTCTTTTTGCATTATTATAGCTTTAGTTGCACACTTCAATTTAGAGTTGCATCAAATAGATGTGAAATGACTTTCCTTAATGGGGAACTAGAGGAAGAGGTATACATGAAAGAACCTAAAGGATTCTCCTCTAGTCAAGTTGAGCATTTGGTATGCAAGCTTAAGAAATCTATTTATGGATTGAAACAAGCTTCCCATCAATGGCATTTGAAATTCCATGATGTGATCTCCTCTTTTAGTTTTAAAGAGAATATTATGGATCAATGTATATACCACAAGTTTAGTGAGAGCAAGATTTGTTTCTTAATTCTATATGTGGATGATATTTTGCTTACAACCAATGATAAGGGTTTATTACATAAGGTTAAACAATTTCTCTCTAGAAGCTTTGATATGAAGGATATGGATGATGCTTTTTCTATCATTGGCATAAAGATCCTTAGAGACATACATAAAAGTATTTTAAGTCTGTCATAGGAAACTTCTATCAATAATGTTTTAAAGAGATTTCATATGAGAGATTGTTCACCAAGTGTTACTCCCATTATTAAAGGGGATAAGTACAATTTGAACCAATGTCCCAAGAATGATTTCGAAAGAGAGTAAATGAAGAACATACTTTATGCTTCAATTGTTGGCAGTATAATGTATGCTCAAGTTTGCACCAGACCTAACATAGCATTTGCTATTTGTATGTTCAGAAGATATTAGAGTAATCTAAGTATGGACCACTAGAACACTGCTAAGAAAGTTTTGAGATACCTTCAAGGGACAAAAGACTACATACTTATGTACAAACAAACCAATAGCCTAGAAGTGATTAGTTATTCAGATTTAGACTTTATTGGCTACATTGATTCATGTAAATCAACATCTGGATACATTTTCAAGTTCGTCGTAGAACTATATCTTAGAGGAGCATGAAGCAGACTTTGATAGCTATTTCCACTATGGAGGCTAAGTTTGTCTCTTGTTTTGAAGCTATATCTCATGGTACATGGATAGACAGTTTCATTTATGGGCTTAGAGTTGTCAATTTTGTATTTAAGCCATTAAAGATATTTTGTGATAATTCAGTTGCAGTCTTTATGGCTAAGAATAATAAAAGTGGTAGTCAAAATAAGTATATCGACATTAAGTACTTAGCCATAAGAGAGCATCTTAAGAATAAAATAGTGGTCATTGAGCACATTAACATTGAATTGATGATAACTGATCCTTTGACAAAAAGGCATGCCGCCATTTAGTTTCAAGGATCTTGTAGAACGTATGGGTCTTGGCCCATTAGTTTGATTTCATTGTATGAGATAATGTTATTTTAATGAAACTCTATCACAGTTGTGATTTTTCTCATTTTGTTTTATATGCATATTTTTGTTTGAGAAATGTCAATAAAGTTTGAATCTTGAATAAACATAGGATTTATTCATTCAGTATTTTGGACTAACATTGTTATAAGAGAAAATTGAATCATCCTAGATGGACCAGCGAACGGCCCGAGGATGGCAAAGATCCAGTTTGTAAAGTACTCAGAGCATTATGTTACCAGTTCGCATCATAAAAGCAACCTCTTCAGCTTGAGCTCATCCCCGATAGAGCGAGCTTGGCCTCATCATCTCGGAAGATAGACGCCCTCCCAGACCAAAGGATCTAGCCAAAGATGCGCGACCAGTGACCTGGGAGCTCACTGAACAAAAGACCAACACCTATGTTGTCTAGTAGACATGTGGAGCCCACTTACAAGAGGCAATCTACAGTAGCTGATTTACAAGATTTAGTTTGTTTATCTTGTCTTGTATAGTAAATACTTGATATAATAGATTTACTGTAAATAAAATTACAATTATAACCTTTTCTCCTTTATAAGTACAGAAAGAAGATGAATGTGAAAGGAGGAGGAAGGCTTGTATACTAAAATGCTGTAGAAATATCCTCAGATTAATACATTACCATGGACACAAGGTTTGGTTCCATCCGAATTTGGCCGAACCACATTAAAAATCTTGTGTTTTCAACTGCTCTTCCTTTTTTCTTCACTTTTCCTTGCTCATCTATTGTCTTCGAAACAGCTAACAGCTTGAGATCCCGAAAGAATCCCCTGTTGGCTAGAGTTTGGATCAGAATAAATTCCATCGTCAACATTTTTGTCATTGTCTAAGGGGATCTCATCTATTTTGGTTCGTCTCCTGCTATAATGGCCAAGAGAAGAGCTACCAGAGCTTCAAATGCATTACTCAATTCTCCAAAGGGTCATGTCTCAATGACAGACTCCTCTACCACTCCCATCATTGGAGCAATCACTGCTTCCCTCTTGCCAGCTCTATCTAACCAATTCTCGCCGCCAACGGCACCAATGGAGTACAAGCCTGGCTTCAACGTCAGGAGAAACTTGAAAACATGATGGGAGAGCTGGCTAAAATAGTCACGATGTTAGTGCAATCACAAGTTCGAAATGTGCAAGAATGGGTTAAAATCATCACGCCCAAGGTTAAATGTCCTCGTGAGACTTACCAAGAACAGACTTCAAATCACCATCCGCATGGTCGGAAAAGTGAGCTAAGCCACCAAGTTTCTAGCCAACAACCGGGGGCATGGATGTTTTGGTAGAGAATCTCCTTCAAAGAGTGAAGCATTTGGAGGTGCACCTTCAGGCTTGAAGTAACCAAGGTTGTTTCAAGGAATGGACTCCCTTCTCTAAGGAAATCAAAGAGGAACCCCTCCCTCACAAACTTAAAGTTCCAGCCATCCCACTATACGATGGAGATAGTGACCCGCATGACCATTTGGACCTATTCAACTTCCAGATGGACCTCCAAGATTGTAAATCATTGGTCATGTGTCACATTTTTCTTGCCACATTAGGAGAAATTCCTCAATTATGGTTCAGGATCCTCCTGGCTCATAGCATTAGCAATTAGGAAGATTGTCAGAAGAAGTTTGTTAACCAATATAGGGTGCTAAAGAAGCAACTCGTGCCCTTATGTCACCTCACTACAGTATTCCAGAATAAGCATGAAACACTAAAAGACTATGTCACTCGCTTTAGGCATGAGGTTAATAATGTGGAGAAGCCTTTGGATGAGGCCATCCTGACTGCTGTGTCAGTAGGACTTCATACAAATAGAAAGTTGTTCAAAAGTTTGTACAAATCCCTAGTTAGCAACCTAAGTGAGTTTTATAAATGGGTCATGAAGTAGATTAGATGGGAAGAGATCCTCAACTCATAAAAGCCTAAGGTGGGTAGCTTAGCTCAAAATAAGAAAAAGAGTAACCATGGAGATGGAAGAGATAGTCTTAGTCTTCAGCTTGCTAAGAAGAGCAAAGATGAGCGATTCCCATATCTTGGTTGCTATAGCACCTATATCATTCTATCAGAAGCCCAAGACAATGTTTTCGTGATGGAAAGGGACAAGGAGGATTTTGGAAAACCTCGGCCCTTGAAGGCACCTAGTAAGTCTAGGCACAACCAAGGGAAATTTTGTGCATACCATAACGAGTTTGGGCACATCACCTCAGAATGCTAGGTGCTAAGGGAGCCATTGAAGATCACATCAAAAAAGGTCACTTGCAAGACTACATGGTGCAACCTTCCAAGCAACGGCTTGGACAATCTTGGCAAGATCCCGAGCAAGAGTAATCTCCCATAGTCAAGACTATTTATTAAATTTTTGTAATTATGTAACTTATATAAGTATTTTGAATTTCTTTATTGATTTTTAAATTTTTTCAAATAAGTGGACTGCCTAAATGGCACTCTCTTATTTGACATAAGATCGCCCTAGCCACAAGATCGACTAACTCTTTTATTTGGGCACAAGATTGCCTTGGCTACAAGATCAACCAACTTTTTTATTTGGGCACAAGATCGCCTTAGCCACAAGATTGGCCAATTCTTTTTATTTAGGCACAAGATCACCCCGGCCACAAGATCGGCCAACCTTTTTTATTTGGGCATGGGATTGCCCAATCACAGCTCGCAAGTGACTAAATATCCACAGCTTTCCTGTGACTTATTTACTTATTTGGGCATAGGATCGCCTAATCGCAGCTTGCTTGCAACCAAATATTCACAACTTTCATGTGACTTATTTACTTGTTTGGCCATAGGATCGGCCCAAGCATAGTTTGCAGCTCGCATGCGACCAAATATTCATAGCTTTCATGCAGTTTATTTACTTATTTGGCCACAGGATCAGCCCAAACATAATTCCTAGCTCGCATGCGACCAAATGTTCGTAGCCTGCATGTGACTTTCTGATCATGCACAGTGCGAATTGTTCGTACAATGCTCATGCATGAAATGATTCATTCATGTTCAGTACCTTCAAGAAGAAAGAAGAATAGCATGTAGAGATCATGAAAGAAGATTTTATTTATTAAAAAGCCTCAACAAGGCAAAATTACATTAGAAAGCTCTGAATACAAATCAGGAAAAATGAAAATACAGGGGGGAAGGCTATAACTAATTTTCTAGGAGAAGGACCGTTGTATACATGAAAAGCTCCCCGTCCACTAGAGGGACGCACCCTAGCTTATTAAAGCTTGCAAACCTACTCAAGCCCTAAAATTTTCCCTTCCAATGCTTCCCCTAGAAGCAAACTCTTCCTCAACTTGACTCTTACTGATGAAGAAGGGAAGAGCAAAACTGCTCCTTATTCACCAGCCTTCAACTTCTATTCTGATTCACAAAGAGAGTAGCTCATGAAGCTTTAGGAGCTTGGCCAGCGAGGCAAGAACCTCATAGTAAAGCTAAGAGGAAGTAATCTAAGATTCATATAGGATCCCTCCATATTATCACGGAATCCATATCTTTAGAACTCTTTATATAGTAGACCATACACACCCTAGTGAAAAGATAAAAAGTTAGCAATAAGGGAGGCTTATCTGGGACATCCATGATTAGCTTAGTGAAGATGCAAGAGTGATTCCTTCTGCTTTAAATAGAGTTAGAACCAGTTTCACTAAAAAGTCCAGATGAATCCCCTAACCATTTCCATTTATTAACTTGGAAAGGAATGAAGCTAATTCACCAATGATCAAAAGGCATATACTGTAGGAAGTATGACCTAGAACAGCCAAAAAGATAGATTCAGTGAAAACTTTGACTATGCAAAACTTTGTGAGGTGAAAGACCTCCAGAAGTTTCAACTCCTATCTCACGAGGTGAACTGAGAATTGGGGGGCTTATATTATATGAGAAAATTGAATTGTCCTAGCCAGACTAGTGAATGGCCTGAGCGCAATGAAGATCCAATTCGTAAAGTACTTAGACCGTTATGTTACCAGTTTACGTCGCAAAAGAGACCTCTTTAACTCGAGTTCATCCCCAATAGAGCAAGCTCAGCCTCATCATCCTGGAAGACAGACACCCTCCCAAACTAAAGGATCTAGCCAATGAGGTGCAACCAATGACCTGGGTGCTCACTAAACAGAAGGCCAATAGCTATGTTGTCCAACAGACATGCAGAGCCCACTTGTAAGAGGCAATCTATAGTAGCTGATTTACAAAATTTAGTCTATCCATCCTGTCTTGTATATTAAATACTTGTTGTAATGGATTTGCTGCAGATAAAATTATAATTGTAATCTCCTCTCCTCTATAAGTACAAGAAGGAGATGAACATGAAAGCAAGAGGAAGGCTTGTATACTGAAACTCTGTAGAAATATCCTCAGATCAATACATTATTGTGGATATAGGGTCCTATTCCATTCGGATTTGCCCGAATTATGTTAAAAATCTTGTGTTTTCTGCTGCTCTTCCCTTCTTCTTCACTTTTCCTTGCTCATCTATTGTCTTTGAACTGGCTAACAGCTTGAGATCCCAAAAGAATCCTCTGTTGGCTGGAGTTTGGTTTAGAACCGGATTCCAGTGTCAACAAATATTAAGGTGCAAAGGCAATGTGATACATGGAAGGTAATCCTTATTATAAGAGGAATTATCAGTATGATTCATGTATTAGTTTCTTATTGTCAGGTCCCTTAAACAATAAGGAAATTAATAGAGTGGTGGGTAAAAATTTAAAATGCAGAATTAAGGATGGATTTGGATCTTTCCCTTATCTCATTGGAGGCTTTTATATAATCTTTGTTTGTTTCTTAGTTTAGTTATATTTAGATGATGAATTATGTAATTGAAAATTCAATTCAACAGAAATTGAAGATTAATATAATTAGTAATACACAAAAATTCAAAATAAGAATTGAAACATAGATTTTTAAAGTGGTTTAACTTGAATTGAAACCACAATTCAAGTCTACTCCACTT
>JANHAO010029006.1:0-10470 GCA_026873985.1 Saraca asoca
AGCTGCCCCCTTTTTTATTTCTTTTTTCTTTTTTTTTTTTGTGAAAAAAAAAAATTCCTTGCGCAACCATCCCTCTTTGGGCCCCCCCCCCCCCCCCCCCCCCAAATGACTACTTACCCTTGCTGTTTCTGTGCGGCTTGCTACCTGAGATACATGGTTAGATGTCTTGACCTTCTGGCACATTGTCGTTCGTTGCCACTGCCAGAGCTACCACTGGTGACGTTTAGATTCGTTGGAGTTTGATATTTTTCTGCCGTTTTGTGGTTTTTTCTTGTTTAAGCCTATCATCATGCTGTCTGCTAATGTTCGGATGAGTTCCTGTTGGTGCTGGTAAGAGTCTTACCAGAAACATTGCCAGTGGATGAAGTCGTTGGTTTTCTGGGTTTTCTAGTGTTCCTTCTGTGCTGGTTGTTTTCTGGGGAATTTTTGGGCTGGCTGGTGTAAGGTTATCGAATTGTAAATCGTATCGCGAATCGATTGGTCAATTTTTTGACTTGTGAATTGAATCGAACCGCGAATCGGTAAGATTCACAAAGCAATATGAAAATAACATATTTTATGTTATATATAATAAAATATAAATATAGATGACAAAAATTTTTATCCTAATAAATCTTCAACTTTATCTTAATAAATCAGTATTATCTTTATTAAAAAATAAAAATAAAGACTTAAATTTATTCCAACAAATCAACCTAAAAAAAAAAATAAAACAGACCCTTCTGGGGCCTTTTCTTGAAACCGGGTCGCGCCCAGAAATGGGTGACCCGGTTCAGCCCAGTCAAAGGAAAGGCAGCAACAAAACACAGATTTAAAACAGACCCAGGCCTTTCTTTAAACTGCCAGCCCAAGTGAGGCATAAGGGCAGAAGCAGCAAAAAAACTTTGGACCAGGCCCCTCACAGGCCTTTTTTCTTAACCGGGTCGCGCCCAGAAATGGGCTGACCCGGTTCTGCCCTACTCCAGTCCAAATGAATGCCCCGTTCTGCCGGAGGAACAATGGCTGAACCAGAAAGACCTTCTGCCCAGAAACTGCGAAGAAGCCGAAGACAGGGAGAAACAGCACAGAAGGAGACACTGTTCTGCCCAGAAGCACAACACCGAATCAGAAAACAAGAAAGATTGTAGGCACCAAATCGTCTCTCCCATGGCCGAATCGCAAGGAACCGCACGGTTCCTGTGATTCCGGCCGATTTTGGCCCCGATTCACATGTTCGATCGATTCTGTTAATGATTCATATCGTTTTTTCGTTGAACCGAATCAAATCGCACGATTCCAACCGGGAATCGTGCGATTCCGACTGCTATGGGCTGGTGTGTTTGGCAGCCATAGTCGCCGCAATCTCACTCGGTTAGGCGGGAGGGAAAACCCTGTAGCAACAATGAAAAAGGCTACTTCAGCTTCAACATCAGGAATGGGTGGTTCTAGATCTTTAGAGAAATGTCACTCACTTAAGCGGGAGGGAATGAAGGACAATATTGGGGACCATTCTTAACCCAAAGAAGGGGTTTTTCTTTCAGAGAAACCACTAGATGGTCTACTTATTTTAAAGGGAGATTATGATGTCTCTTCTATATCTTGAGTCTACTCATTTTCTTGAGGATAACCATTTGATTTTTGAAGAAGATGAAGGACTTTATTGGATTCTTTGACACAACGGATGCAACAATAGGAGGTTTTAAGGGAGAAGAATGATGAAGTGTTCGAGGGTTAGCAGATCTTTTTAATGTTGAGGACCAATTTCTAGATGATTTGGCTGGTATGGTAGGTTTTTCTATTTTAGAGTGGCTTTTATCTTATTTGGGTGTTCCTTTGGGTGGAAATCCTAATTCGGTTGCTTTTGGGATCCTGTCATTAGGAAGATTTCGAAAAGGTTGAACAATTGGAAAGGTGCCCTTTTTTCATTTGGGGCTGTGTTACTCTTATTGAATCTTGTTTATCAAGCATTCCGCCTTGTTATCTTTCTTGATTCAAGATTCAAATAGGAGTGGCTGATAATCTCGAGCTAATCATGAGAGAATTTTTATGGAGTGGTTTTGACGGCAAAAAGGGGATCACTTGGTTAATTGGGGGTTTTGTTCTAAGCCTAATAATGAAGCCGGTTTGGGTCTTGGGAATTTGGTTTCTAGAGACATTGGTTTGGTCAGTAAATGGTTGTGGTGTTTTCCCTTGGTGCCCAACTCTTTATCGCATAAGGTGATCAAGAGCAAGTATGGTTTGCATCTTAATGGTTGGGATGCTAAAGCTGCCTCGTATGCAACTCAAAGAAGTTGTTGGAAATTCATTTTGCAGGTCTTTTTCTTCTTTTCTTCCTTTAGTTGGATGTAGTGTGGGGTATAGTTCTCATTTCAATTTCTGATAGGATCCTTGGTTGGGAGAGATTCCTTTTTCGGGTTTTTTTTCCCTACATATTTATCGTTTATTCATCTTTCACCGTGTTGTCATCTCATTATTTGTTCATCGAGAAGGTTTCAATGTTTATTGGAATTTTCATTTTTTAAGGAATTTGATTGATAGGGAGGCTTCTGAATTGCTTGTTTTGACGAATTTGCTTGATTTTTTCCACTTTCCTATCTCCCAAACAGGTGTACATGGTCCTTAGACACATCTGGTTCTTACGCATGCAAATCCTTCATTGAAATTTTGGTCAAAGACACTTCAAATCAGTTTTTACATTTTTCTAAGATTAATGCCTTTGTTTGGGCTGCTGTTCTCCATAGTATAGGATCAATATTAATGATATGCTTCAAATGCGCAGGCCTCATAAGGCTTTGTCTCCATATATATATGTGACGTGATACCAGAAATTCAGAGACCAACAATCTTTTGTTTCTGCATTGTGATATGGCTTAGGAGCTTTGGACCAAATTATTTTCTTTATTTGATAGTCTCCTAGGTTTGCCCTTTAAATTTAGGTTGTTTTTTACCTATTAATTTCAGGAATTTTGGGGGGAATAAAGATAAGAAGGCTCTTTGCGATTATTCTCGTTTTGCAGTTATGTGGTGCATTTGGTTGGAAAGAAATGCTAGAATTTTCAAACATCAAACCCAGTCAAGTGTTCTTTTGTGAGACAGGATTTTGTTTGTCGTTTTTCTTTGGGTGAAAATTAATGGTTTTTTTTAGAGGGTTGAGTTTGGGCAGCAATCTTGTATTAACTTTTGAGGATTCCTTATCCTCTTCTCTTGTATTCTTTTCTCTTATTTATAGAAGTTTCTTTTTCCATCAATAATGATATGCTGGTCAAACATGTAATTTCTCTTCTCTTCTACTATGGTCCTTAACAATTGGATTTGCCTCTCAAAAAATTACAAAATAGAAGCCACTCAATGTTAACTCAGTCTCAAACTAAGGATAATCCAAATTGTTTGTGTCAACTATACAAAATGGATCTCAAGCCCAAATTATGGAAGAGGGTTATGGTAGGTAGTCGATAGCTAACACAACTTCACGAAATCTTTTGACATAAATTAATGATAGTTGGGGTAGCACCAAATTGAGATGATAACGAAAACACACTTAAGGTGGTTTGGACATGTGAGGGGAAAAGTATAGATCGATTGATTACAAGAAAACCTAGGAAAACTTAGGAGATACTGGGAAAAAAAAACCCTTTATTTCTATTAGTTTCACTGAAGATATGGTCTTTGATAGAAAACATAGGCATCAATTGTTTTAAGAGGAAAATCCACAATCTCTAGAAATTTGCAGTCAAAGGTCAATGTTTGCCCATCTCATATAAAATTAAAGGGTTTATTTGTTTGTGTTTTTGTTTTCTTGCTTTTTAAAATAGTTTTATGGAATAAGGTTTAAAAAGTTTTTAAAAAACAAACAAAATAAAAGATATTTGGCAAAACTATTCTCAAAACAGTTTTAATTATATTAATGCCATTAATGAGGACCTTGTTTTTCTTGTTTTTGGGTCGTTTTGGAACCAGAAAAACATAAACATCTCAAAAGTTTTTTTTTTTTTCCTTTGAAAACACACATTTCAAGTTACCGTTTTTTAAAAACTGATTTGAAAAATATTTATCCAAAGTTTTTTGTTTTAAAAAACATAGAATTAAAAAAAAAAAAAACTGTTTTTAAAAAAAGTAACCAAACTGACCAAAAATTTTCTGTTCTTTCCATGCCATGGGTGGTCCAGTTTACTGTGTCAAATCCCAAAGCATTTGTATATATTGTGAGCTGTCATTGAGTAACACGAGTTGACAGTTCTTCAAGTGAGAATACATGTCATCATAAATTTTCTTGAAATGCTGCTGTTGGTCATTGAAGTTTTCCATGTGTAACAGGTGGAGGCATTATTTGTTTTAGTCAATATTTTAGTATTTCTTTTCTTCTTGAGCTTCTGTTTTCTTTAATTCCATTGCATATTTGCCTGGTGTTAGATATACTGATTCATGTGTCATCCATTTTTTGTTACTGTCTAATGAATTTTAGTACCCTATATTAACATCCAGACTGGCAGATTCATTTTTGTGCGCATTATGCCATTGGTTTATTTTTATGGGAATCTTGCATTTGCAGGATTTGAAGTGCTTTGTTTTCTCTCTTATTTCACTCCACTTCAAGATCAAGCCTATATAAGGTGGTTCACCTCCAAGGAATGAGATTGACACTGCCCTTTTCTGCTAATAGAGTTTGACATCTGGCAGTATTAAATCCTTAACCATGATTTCGTTGTGTACAAGGTATCATATGGATTGGAGTTCTTGTATTTTGATTGGAATTCTTGTATTTCTGATTCAATTGAGTGGATTTTGTTTGGACTTTTTACTCGTCACACAATATGGTGAGGTACAGCCCCCACCCATGTGATGCTTAAATTGAGGACTTTATTTTTTGCTCTCAAACTTTCGATGTGGGATTTAAAGTGTTGCTCAGTTCCTATATTTTACCTTATCTGATTATCTAATTTTTTTTCCTTTATATATAGGTCATGCATCTCTATTTATTTATTTTGGTGAACAATGGGGATCTGGTTTTTTGTTTCAGTGCAAAGGGAAATTTCATTAAAATGCTGGAGGTTTAACAGTACAGCGACAAAGTCTGATCTGAAAATAGAAACGCAAACAGAAACAGAACCATCACACATGGTATGAAAATGCAGAATAAAGTTGAAGCATTCAAGCCGGTTTTAGAGCAGTGTCCTAAAACTCTGCCTCGTTTCCCATCTTCACTGCCATTTGAAAACCAAACCAGCGTATTGGTTGGCTTTCTTGCACTTGCAAAGTGTACTGCATTTTAGAGTGGTGGAACATATAAGTCACAAGTTTGCGATGCGGGCATCAGGATTTTATGTTAATGAATGCTTGAAAGCTTTAATTTCTAGAATAATATATAGTAATGATGTTTGGTGTCGGTATCCAGTATAAGATTCATGGCACTCAACACAAATCAATAATGCTTTGGATGTCAACCTTTTTTGATTTAACTATTGAATAATATGTAATTATCATATATTTGAACTTTTTTAGAAACTTATTGCATAAAAAATTATATAATGATACTAGTAATTTAAACATGTATCAGTATCAATCGATCTTCAGCCTACATATAGAAATGGTAATAGGGCGAGCAAGGGTAAATCAATACTTTACCTCGTGCATCCCAAAATTTTAAAATTATAAAAATTTTGAAAAGCACTTCTGATGGAGATTGTCTTGTCTTGCATGTTTGAAGCGTCTACCATGCAAAATCTATATGAATCGAGCACAAAACACAACAAACATTTTGAAACAGTTCATTCTTCAAATTCTTACACAATGGTCGCAATATCATTCAGAACATCATTAACCAATCTCCCAATAGTCCTTCATCTCTCATACTATATCTTAAGCACAAGTGAATTAGCATGAAACCATACTCCCAATCCTGTACCTCCATGGGATCGTTTGGGTTTGTTGAAATTTAAATTGGCACAAATGGAGCTCGCCATGGCTATGCCAAATCAAAACTCTAATGCCGAGAATGTTTTAGGGCACAACACCCCTTGGCGATGTGCCATGCATCATAGCATGCCATTGATAAATATGGTCCAGATTCTGAGTTACAATTGCAAGACTTAGCATTGTATTATTCAGCATATACTGTAAGTTTAAACATGACATCACAGGAACTCACGAAGTACGCCTGCAGATGGTGATGCCATCGCCCAATGGAGCATGTGAAATCTGTACTCGACGATCAGCTGCAAGTAATTTATTAAACTCAATTGTCAGCTGCCTGCCTTGTTTCTGAGAGTCTGGTGTTACCTCATCATTCATTGCCACTGATCCTCCCCATAGCGTGTTATCATAGACAATTATCCCACCCACCTTCAACAATTTCATTAATCTTTCATGGTAATTCCAAAAATTAACCTTGTCAGCGTCAACAAATGCAAAATCAAAGCTCTGTTCATTGTCATGCTGCAAAAATAGGAATATCTTAAACCCAATAAATGAAAAGGAAAAAAAAAATTGAGGCATAATATGAAAATTTTCTTTACAGAAAACAAAGAAATGCGAGGTTGTGAGAATGCTAAGGAAACAAGGTTTAATATGGGAAAGCATGGGAAAAGAAACAGATAAAGTGATAGACCGTATAGATAAACTAGAAGACCTCACATCTTTCAAGAGCTGATCTAGAACTGGCAAAGCCTTGGACTCGATGAAATCAATTTTGTGCTCAACACCAGCTTTTTTAATTATTGGTAACCCAATGTTGTATGCCTCACGATTTAAGTCAATTGCTACTATCTGTAATAATGCATGGTGTCAACTTATTATTAATTATAAATATTTAAATAACATTAAATAATAGCAGCAAGTGAGTAAAGGATTTTTACATAACCTTGCCATCCTCAGGAATTGAAAGAGCAGTGAGTAGAAGCGAGTATCCGGTGAAGACTCCAATTTCAATAGTCTTTTTTGCATTTACTAGCTGCAGAAGCATGGTGATGAGCTGACCTGCATCTGGTGCAGTAGCCATTATTGCTCTGAAAATAGAAGCAAGACATGACTCAGTGATCAGGAATTCAGCACTAGCATACAGAGGGAGTAGAGATATATGATGTTCATCATCCAATCATTTTTTTTTTTTTTTTTATGAAAACACACTGCTACATCAATAAACAGTTTAGTGCAGACTGTGCAGTCCACTATCCAGACCTTAAGGAGTTAAACAGATAGCATCTAAAATTTCTAAATAATATCAGGTATTTTTTGACATCCATACGAATGCCTATTATTGTTTGAAAGCTACGATTTTCTCAATTATTCAATCATCAATTTTTTCTTTTTTCTTTTATTCTGAGAAAGTATCTTTTCCCGGTCAAATCTGTTACTAAAGAATCAACAGCATTGGAGAAAAGGGGTAAAAGCAACAGCAATATATATGTGCAATGATAAAGAACAGTTACCCTGGGTGGCTATAAGTCAATTCCCTTAGCTCCTTTAAAGGCTCCGGTTCACGTGGATACACACTAGTCTCCAGGATGTACTATCACCATTATGAAAGTAAGACATTGCAATCTTGGAAAACGATAGCATATAAGAAGGAAACAGAAATTAAAGGATATTCTACCCCATACAACTCCTCATTCTGCAGTAAGCCCTTTGAAGTACTTGGAATTTTCTTCGATTTTGGTTCCATTATTCCCAAATTTCTTCAGAAAGACCTTCCAAATCACCAAAATCAAAGCAACGACAGTTCAATATCCACACAGTTATAAGTAATTTGGTGGGAAAAGCAAGTAAAGAGATTGTTGCTGCAAAACCTAATCTGATTTATAAGCTCATCAATTTTTTCTTTTTTCCTGTATTTATACAAGCCAAAGTATTCTTAACAGATAAAGTAGGCATCTCAATCCCAAGCGTTAAGCATCAATCAATTGACAATACCAACAAGATCCTTGCGAAAATTTTAATTTTCCGTAATCAATCAAATCCAAGGCCTTCGCAGGCAGAGTCATATATAGCACAACACAAATCAAACAATTAGCATCGGACACTCATATCAAAATTGAAATTGAAAAGAAAAAGGAAACTAGAAACACGTACAGACAACAAGAACAATGACAACCCAAGTTTGTTGCGTCTGACTTCGAATCGACAATGAGACTTGAGCCTCGCGGAATGATACCTTTTATTCAGGAATTTTCAATAGTCTGCGATTTTCGAAAATTTTCATTCTTAATTCAATTTTTTTTAATTTTAAACTAAACATAAAAATTTACAATCTATTATTTTCTTAAAATATTCCTGAAATATAAAAAAAATTGTGTGAATCAAACTTGCAAAGTAATTTATAATTATTATAAATATTATATTTATCTTAATATCTATAAAAGCACGTTGACTTCAAGTTATAGTGAGTTATTTTGATTGAGTTTGATATAATTTCTAGTTGTAATCAATTTATGTGATTGTTTTCTATTCTTCTCATGTACACTAGGTTTGTGTTTGGATAAAAGGATGATTACAATTCTCTCCTTGTGCTTGGGATCATATAGATATATGATTATAAAAAGGATTCTACAAAATGGTGAATAAGAGAAATTTCTTTATATTATTCTAATCCTCTTCATCTATTTTTCTAGTATTCTGTTAGTATCATTATTTTATTTTTATAATATGTTATTAGCATAAAGCTCTTCCACTTTGAGATTTTTGGTTGATGTAATAAAAAACGAAATTCTTCTATTTTGTGAATTTATGTATGCTTTCAACCCATTTTCAATTTTTTTATTTAAGAATTTCAAAATTTTGGGAGTGGGATTGAATATTGTTTTATTGATAAAAATTTTATTTATTTATTTTTTAGTTCAATTGAATATTTAAGGTTTTTAATAAAAGTAAGATTTTCAAGTTATAGTGGTTTTAGTTTTTAAATGTTAATGACTTTGATGTATTTTATTGAATTTCTTGCTTTAATGTATTAAACTCTAATCAAGTTGCTTTTTACGCCATGAACTTTAATTGAAATTATTTTATAATATTCCATTAAATGATTAAAAGTTATAATATTAATTCTTTATAATGCTACCTAAAATTTGAAATAATATACACTTTGGTGCATTGGAAAAGAAAAGATGACCATCCATCTTGTTAATATCTCAAACTTTTCCTAAGTATTAATATTGAGTTTTACGAAAATTATTTTTTCAATTGATTTGTTTATTTACAATATAATATTTTTAATAATAATTCATCATGAATTTGTGGATTTACAAATTTCCTACCTCAAGGGCTTTTCAAAGATCTAGTCATTAATTGATGCTTAAATTTGAAGGGGAAAAATTTAAGTTCTTCTATCTCTTATTTATGTTAATATTAAATATTCTTTATTTTTGTTATTATATATTTTTCTTATTTTTCTACCTCATTTTTTTTAATCTTTATGAAAAAGAATATATTATCTATCATTTCATATCTTAAATGTGCTTCTAAAGTAGTGTTCAGTTGGATCCAAATCTAATTGTTATCTATTAATGTTAGTTTCTTATTATGAGTTATCTTCTTATTTAAAGTTAATTTTTTTGTGTTAGAATATGATTATGAGTGTTTGCTAAGCAAATATTTTGGTCTATAAATATTTTTGTTGGATAAGAATTTGAGATATAAGAGAGAATTGATATGAGTAAACCTTGTAGAAGTTTAGGAGAGATATGAGGATATTGATTAGGAAGTTATGGGATTATGATTGAGAATCTTCACACATTATTCTATAATCTTGATGATATAGTAAATCTTTTCTCATCTATAGTTTTTTTCCCCTAGATTTTTTAGTTTTTCCTCATTTTAGTGTGTTATTGTACTACTCTGATTATTTTAATCATTTTATGCTAATTTGTTTAGAGTCAGGATATTTTTCTGAATAAGTGGTATTAGAGCGGGTATAGTCCTGCATGAGAGACATGATCGAGATGGCAAAAGCCTAGTTTGATTATGCATGTGAGTTAAAGATGATGAATGGTAATGCTGCAAAAATAGCTAGTTCAATCTTTCATGAGATGAAGAGGATATCTGGTGATGTTGTGGAGGTAGCAAGTTTGATTCTATGTAAGAGTTGTGATTGTTGATTGATGATCTGGAGGTAGTTGATCTGATTTCATGTTAGAATTTTGTTTATTGATTGATGTTGTGAAGGTAGATGTTTCAGGCCGAGCAAGACTGAGAAAGTTGTTGTTGAGGATGGAGATAAAGATTCAGGGGAAAGCACTAGTGCTGGGACGGGGGATAGTATCTATACTATGTGTATGCTTGCAGAAGAAGATTTGTGAAGACATTATTGTTAGTTATTGTTTCAAGCCAAATTTCATGATGTGTTGTATTTTCTACAAGCGTACGGCGTAACTGTAGTAGAGACCTGTGAATACGGGTCGAATCCCACAGGGATTTCCATACCAACTACTAGAGTTTTGCAATCTAAGTTGCCTAAATCAAATAAAAGTGCTACAAATAATGAAGAGAAATAATAAAAGGAAA
>JANHAO010029007.1:0-10472 GCA_026873985.1 Saraca asoca
GGAACTCAAACTGGTGGATCCTTGGGAGGTTTGCTCAGCCAAAGGGGAGAAAAAAATTTGAAAATTTCGGACCTCTGATGCCCCCTATGGCCAAGCAAACCCATTAGTCACTAATCATTTTTAACAGTATGATTGGAACACTAAAATGAGGTCCATGTAATTCAGAGTTCAGGTTAGAGAATTAATTACGTGTAGGAAAGGTATTAGCATCCTATAACATCTGTCCGTAAGACGATTACTTATTTTTCCTAACGCTATCTTTTGTTGGAATGCTATTGGTTCAAAAAAATATATATTTATTTATATTTTTTTATATCCCATTTTACTTTACATAATATAAAAAGTGGTAAATAATTTATACAAGTATGAGTGATTGAAGAAATCATTAATTTTTTGGGCCATGCTAATACATTTATGAGAACGATAACTAAGCTGTAAAAAAAAGAACTTATTCTCATAAAAATTTTAAAATTTGAAATCGAAAAAAATTGTAATGTAAGAAAAATATATTCTCTTTTGAAGAGGATACTACTTAATTAATGTCGAAATAATACTAACATTTTTCAATTTTATTTAGTTAAAAAAAATCTAAGGAAAAGCTTATTAAAACAAATTAAGAAGTTTAATATATTTAGACTCAAATTCTTCTAACTATATGGTCAAATTCTGATAAAATAAATGCCTCAAAAATATTGAAAACCACCTTTATTATACTTACAATTGGATCCGTTATAGACATGATTGAGATTTTTGTACGCGATGTAAATTTAAAATAATGTATAAAACAAATTTTAATTGTAATGTGTTATCGAGATTATGAGCGATGTTTAATTTAATAATAATACGGAAGTTGAGTAAAAGAAAAAAATAATAATTCATTGATATATTGTATAGATTTTATTAATTTGGCGAATCGTATTAATTTATTAATTTAATTAATGTGTCATATTTATCAAAATTCATGTCCAAAATTATATGAAGGAAAGTGTCTTAAGAATATTAAGAGCCATTTTTATTACTCTTGCAATCAAAGTCTTAACTTTTATCTATCGTTAACAAAAAAATTTCATTTTATGTCGAAAGAGTGTGCATAAATATGCAATAAAATTACATATTTTAAACTATAAAGTATATAAATAAAAACTAAATTATATAATGTTTTCATGCCTAATAATATTGAAAATTTCTTTTTTAAATTTCATCAAATCATCCTATTTAACTTATAAAATACCTCACACCTCAATAATATTAAAATGGATCAAATTTTTTAACCTATTTTTAATTTATTTCGTCGCAAGATATTACATTTAAAAATATAAATAACAATCTATGATATATTAAATTAATTTATTTGTAATAAAAAATAAATCATAAAATAAATATAAAAATATTCAAACATGATTAATGCAAAAATAATTTAAAATAATAGAGTAATAAAATGAATCCATAAAAAGTATTTATATGAAAACAAGAAAAAATAATAATAAAAGATCGGTTTGAAAAAGGAAAAGAAAAGAAAAAAAATAAAAGTAAAGAATTTAGGCGGCGGAAGATTATAGAGTTTAGGCGTTGGTCTGTCTGCCTTTCACCTCTTTTGTTTTTTATACAAAAACAAAAAAGACTAAAGAGATTAGGGGCAGAGACCTATTGGTCTTTGTCCCTACCTTTATCATTGTTTAAGAAAAAAAAAGGAAAAAACAAAGAAGGAGAAAGGAAAGTAAAAAGTAAACATTATATGGGAAAATAGTAACAGAAGCTTATCTGTCACCAATCCAGGTTAAATAAGAAAAAACAAAAAAGAGAAATGAGGCATAAGACGAAAACAGAGACAGAAAGGTCTCTGTCATTTGTTTAATTGTTTCTTAAGTAAAGAAAGAAAAGAGATAATAAAAAAAATAAGAACAAAGCCACCCTTACCCTCCTTAGCAAACAAAGATTAATGTCTTTGCCATTCACTATCTTCTTCCTTCATTTTCATTTTCTTTCTCAAAATTAAGCATTCACTTCCTCATTTTTTATTTTACAACTCAACAACTGATCAAGTTCAAATATAACATGAAGAAAAGTGCATTTTCATATTTTAAAGATTAATATTTAATACTTTTTACTATGAAGTTAAAATTAAGGATTTGATTTTTTTAACTTTCTCATCTCAAATTTATCTTTTTTTATCATTAATTTAGTTTTCCTCTGATCATCTTTTTTTTTGTTACATATTTCCCTTAGACAACATGCTCATTTTAAATTTCATCTATTTCTACTATTTCTAAAATGTAATCATGCAAAAAGAAAAACTAAAAATAAAAAAAAATGTTATGTATTTGTATGAGGATGGGAAAGTGTAAAAAAGATATACTAGTAAATTTGAATTATGAGATTTGAAGATAAGTGTTTTTTGTTGTTAACCACTTTGTTTTGCTTTGAGAGAAAATGAAATGATTTTTTTTTTGTTCTCCTCTCTTGTTTTCTAAGAGCCTTTTATTTATTTAAAAAAAGTTTATACCTTTGTGATCTTGTTTTTTCTTGATTTCTCTCAATTGTAACTTGTTTCCTCTAGTTCATCAATTAACAATGAGTTTTAGGTTCCTCTCTCATTTTGGAAAAGGTTGAGCTACACAAGGAAATTCATTTTGGAAATTTTCTTGGCTCAAGAATGAAGTGAATCGTAGTGGAGGCTTGTCAAATGCAGACTAAGCAATCTTAGTTGAAATTTTGTTTTAATTTGTTTTGTTGTATTTCTTTTTGGTCTCATATATTTTCTTTGTATAAAATACACTGAACTTACTTAATAACTTTTTTTGCATTTTGTAATCAGCTTAAAAAAAAAAAAGAAGGCTACTTCATAAGTGATATCTTTTATGACTTTTACTCTAAATAAAAAAATAATGAAAATTAATTAATTTTTATCTTGAAAGTTTAGTGCCAATTACTTATAAAACATGTAAATCTGAACAAAATTGGATGTCTACAGTAATGATATCTTATTATTATAAATATATATTGATGACATTATTTTTGGTGCCACTAATGAGTCTATGTGCAAAGATTTTGCCAAGATCACGCAAGGAGAGTTCAAAATGTCCATGACAGAAGAGTTTGATTTCTTCCTTGGTCTTCAAATCAAACAATCAAGAGACAGTATTTTTGTAAGCTAAACCAAATATACAAAAGAACTCTTCAAAAGATTTGATATGGAAAGTGCAAAGTCTTTTGAAATCCCCATAAGTCATTCATCAATGCTTGATCTTAATAAGGGAGATAAAAAGGTGGATATTATTATATATAGAGGCATGATAGATAGTGTTATGAGTATTATCTGGGTTACTTGAAATAGACTGGCCGAGGCCCAATTAGAAGCAAAGCCTAGCTAAAAAAGAGGCCTAGATTATTTGATGATTGAGATCGCTTAGCATGATACCAGATCGCTACCCGCGGACTAAGGATGCATGGCGAGGTCGATGCGCGAGCCCAACTTGCTAAAGAAGGCACCAGCTCACTAAGCAGAGAGCAGTGCCTGGACCAACCTTCGGCAGACTTATCCTAGACAGACCCAGCGACGAGACCAGTCCATCACAAGCATGTCATTCGATGCAGACCCAGGTCGCTAAGATAGCCAGATAAGCACCAGTACGGAAGCCTAGTCATCAGCTAAAGGCACATATTCTCAACTGATAGCTCAGCCTCCAAAACTGACACATATTCTCAACTGAGGGTCAGCTATAGCCTCAACAGGATTCTACTGCCCCCCCATAATAGGTGCTATAGTTGGTATAGCACCTCTCAATCCATACCAACCTGCCACCTTTGAAGTGAATGGAGTTCAAACTTGGTACCAGTGCTAAGAGGCTCTTGAAAACATCATAAGGGAACTGGTGGACATGGTAAGAGCTTTGGCCCACACACAAGCCTAGGGCACACAGAGACAAGTGGGAGTCAGTACGCTGAAGGGAGGACTCTAACAGCCAAGGCCTTTGCATAAAGAGCCTGTTAGAGGAGAGCGCCAATGTGCTAGCTCCATTCATTCATCAAACTCGCAGTTAAGGTCAGAATTCCATAGGGTTCGCGAGGACAAAAAAGATTATCAGTAGTGCAAGACCTTGGGCTGAGAAGAAAGTTTCAATAAAAAGGACCATAAGCATAGGACAGATCGTCACTCTTATGGTCAGGAGCATAGCTGAAGGTACAAGACCTCAAACCACCATTCTCACAGTCAGCAAGATGACAGGAGCTGGTTAATCACTAGTCATCAGTCTAAAACTCAGGACCCTGTGATTAAGGAACTATTTTAGAGGGTGAGGCAGCTAGAGAAAAGACCTGTAGCCCAAAGTAGCCAAGACTCTTATGAAGAAAAGACACCGTTCATAAAGGAGATCAAAACAAAACCCCTTCCTCATAGGTTTAAGGTCCCTAACATCCCGCTGTATAATGGAGACAGCAATTCGTATAGCCATTTGGATGCATTCAACATCCAGATGGACCTTCAAACCTCTAGCTCGTTGGTGAAGTATCGAGTCTTCCCAGCCACTCTCGGAAAGATACCACAAACCTAGTTTAGGAAACTCCTAGCTCGCAACATTCGCAGCTGAGAGGAATGCCAAGTGAGATTTCTTAACCAGTACAGAGCACTAAAGAGACAACTCACCCTATCCTACCACTTAGCGACAATCTTCCAGTGGAAAGATGAATTGTTTAAGAACTTTATCACCCAATTCTGATGTGAGATCAACAACATGGAGAACCCTTCAGATGAAAGTATCTTTATAGCTATCTCAGTCAGGCTTCGCAAGGATGGGAAGCTATATGAGGATATATACAAGTCCCTGATGAAAAGCCTAGGTGAGTCCTATGAATGCACTGCCAAAAAGATTCAATAGGAAGAAACTTTTAATCCGAAGAAGCCCAACCAAAAAGAAGAGGCGAGTGGATCCAATCGACACAATAAGAAAGCTAGTAGCGGAAGCAGTAGGGAGAGCCAAAAAAATGACTTTAAAGGTCGGGACATGAAAAAGGCCAAAAATGGGTGGGCATAACGTAAAGGTTGCTATGACAGACACTCTCGATAGGATTTATGTGGCCGAGAGGGACAATGAAGACTTCGAGAGACCTAGGCCCATAAAAGCTCCCTTCAAAAGAAGAGATCAAAGTAAGTTTTATACTTACCACAATGAGATTAAGCACAACACCTCAGACTACTGGGTGTTAAAAAATGCCATTGAGGACCTCATCAAAAGAGATCATCTGAGGGATTATGTGGTGAGACCATTAGGATAACAGCCCCCACGTCCTCAACAATAGGGGTAGCGTCAATAATAGTAGAGCCTAGAACACGAGGAAACACCTTTGATGAGGATCATTTTCATTATTCATGATGGACTTCACACCACTGGCACCTTAAATAGGTCTCATTACTGTTATGTGCGGGCAGTAGGCCCTGTCTTGCTTACGAGTCATGTGGAATATGAAAGACTCGCCAAAAAACTAGAGTGACCTCCGAAAACATCACATTCATAAAAGAAGATGTGTGAGGAGTCTATGCCCCTCACAATGACACGATTGTCATCCGCACCAAGATTGGCAATGCAGATATGAGGAGAATAATGATTGATACTAGCAACTCCATTAATGTGATGTACAAAGGATACTTCAATCAGTTGGGCATGAGCACAAGCTAGCTGAATCCTTTCCCTAAGCCTCTCTATGGCTTTATGGGAGACAAAGTAATGTCGATGGGTCAGATTAGACTACCACTCACTTTGAGAGATCTAGACCACCAAGTAACTGTTATGACGGATTTTCTCATTATAAATTACCCTTTAGCCTAAAACATGGTGCTAAGCCAGCTCGCCATGAATGACCTGGATGTGGTCATGTCTACTAGGATACTTACTATTAAATTCCTAACTTCGAATGGAGTTGGATGCATGTGGGGAGAGCAGCTAGTAGCCCGGTGCTGCTATGAGGAGGTAGTCAAGCTTAGAATGCAGGTGAAGAAGGTGCACGTGGTATCTGGAGGATAGCCCTGAGCCATAAGCACCAAGGGGGTCAGTTACGACCTTAACCCCTATGAGGTAGACATTGAGTGAGCTACTAGTCTAGTTAAAGAGCTCAAGGAAGTGAAGGTTAGTGAAAAGGATACAGAGAGATACCTTAAGTTGGGGAAAAGCTTGCCACCCGATACAAAAGCACAGTTAGTTGAATTCCTCAAGGCCATTGTGGATATCTTTGCCTTGAACCATAAAGATATGGCAGGCATTAACCCTGGGGTTATGTCACACAGACTCAATATCAACCCCTAGTATAAGCCAGTTTGCCAGAAGAGACAACCAATGACTGTCAAGTACTATGCTACATTGAAAGAAGAGGTGGATAAGTTATTGGTGACCAAGTTTATTTAAGAAGCCTACTATCCCACTTGGGTTGCTAACCCCATCCTCGTAAAAAATAAAAATGGAAAGTGAAGGATGTGCATAGACTTCACTGACCTAAACAAAGTATGCCCAAAGGACAGCTTTCCTTTACCGAGGATCGATTAACTTGTGGATGCGACAGTGGGACATAAACTCCTCAGTTTCATGGATGCCTACTTGGGGTATAACTAGATCCCAATGGCCACATAAGATGAAGAACACATCTCATTTATTATCGATCACGGGTTATACTGTTACAAGGTAATGCCCTTTAGGCTCAAAAATGTAGGAGCAACTTACTAGCAATTGGTAAATCTAATGTTCAAAGAGCAGATCAACAAAACAATGGAGGTGTATGTGGGTGACATATTGGTGAAATCCAAATAGCTTGCCAATCATGTTTGTAACCTAGACAAAATGTTCCAAATTTTGAGGAGGTACCAAATGAAATTAAACCTACTTAAATATGCATTTGGAGTCACCTCAGGAAAGTTCCTAGGCTTCATGGTGAATAGTAAGGGAATCAAAGCAAATTCGGAAAAGATTAAAGCTCTCCTCGACATGCGATCCCCCACTATGACCAAAGATATGTAGAGCCTAAACGACCAAATCACGACACTCAGTAGGTTCATTTTGAAGGCAACGGACAAATGCGTTCCCTTTTTCGATATCCTGAAGAAGGTGAAGAAGTTTGAATGGATACACGAATGCGAGGTCGCTCTCTAAGAGCTTAAATAGTATCTCGGACGAGCTCTACTCTTGTCTAAACCAAAAGAAAATGAAAAGTTGATCATATCCTTAGGGGTGTCCTAACACGCCCTTAGCATAGCCCTAATATGGGAGGATGAAGGAGCTCAACTCCCTATTTATTATGTAAGTAAGAGACCGTTGGATGCCGAGATGAGGTACTCACCCATCGAGAAGCTCTTGTACTACCTGGTCATGGCATCGAGGAAGCTACGACCCTCCTTCCAAGCCCACAACATAAAAGTTCTCATCTAGTTTCTGTTTAGGCAAGTCTTACAAAAGATAGATGCTTTAGGTCGATTACTTAAATGGGCAATCGAGCTCACCCAGTTCCACATTGAATATAAACCCAAACCAATGATCAAGAGGTAGGCTCTGGCCAACTTCATTGTGAAATTTATAGGGCCCATGTAAGAAGAGGCTGAAACTTTAGAAGCCCCGTGGTGGGAACTGTATGTGGACAGGTCGTCAAACAATCAAAAGGCCAGAACAGGAGTACTCCAAATTGGCCCAGAAGGACATCAAATCCTTTGTGCTTTGTGGTTTGATTTCCAAGCTACCAACAATGAGGTCAAGTATAAAGTGCTGTTAGCTAGGTTATGACTAGTCAAGGAGGTGCAAGCTGAAAAACTGAGGATTTTCAGTGATTCACAGCTCGTAGTCTACCATGTGAGGGGTGAATACCAAACCTGGGGGTCAAAATTTATCAAATATCTCTAAAAAGTCCAAGAATCATTAAATTCTTTCCAGTAATACAAAGTTAACCAGGTACCATGAGCTTAAAATACACACACTAACGCCATAGCTCACTTGGGTACAATAGAAGACACTGACTTCTTGGGGGCACTCCTAGTTGAAACCCTTTCATCCCCAAGCATCGAGCAAAATGATGTCATGATGACGATTGCCTAAGCACCAGGATCTTGATTGAACACAATCTTGGACTATTTACAAGATGGCAAGCTACCGGAAGATAAGCTAGAGGCAAGATGACTATGTGCTCAGACAACCAGATATTGCATCTATGACATATTATATAAAAGGGGATTCTCAACCCCACTTTTAAGATGCATTGATAGTAGCGACTGTGATACCATCCTAGAAGAAATCCATGTGGGACATTGTAAAAACCATGCCAGGGGGCTATCTCTGGCTCAAAAAGCTCTTCGACAGGGGTTCTAGTGGCCCATGATGAAGTAGGATGCTATCAACCTAGTAAGAAGGTACGATAAATGCCAAAGGTTTGTGAAGATCCTACAAGCTCTGCCAGCTTACTTGTGATAAATGATTAGTCCATGGCCCTTCACTATCTGGGCATGGACCTAATTGGGCATTTACCAACAGCCCGTGGCAATTGTAGACATGTGGTAGTGGCTATAGATTACTTCACCAAGTGGGCAAAGGCGAAAAAGCTCATCGAGATCTCATCTACTAAGATCGAAAGGTTTGTATGGACCAATATTATTTATAGATTTGGAGTCCCTCCACAAATCGTAACCAATAACGGGACCTAATTCAACAGCAAGTAGTTTATCCAGTTCTACAATGACCTAAAGATCACTAAAAGCTTCTCAACTGTGGATCATCCACAGGCCAATGGGCAAATTAAGGCCGTTAACAAGATTATTAAGCGAATCTTGAAGACTAAATTTAAAGCCAAAAAGGGGACATGGGTAGATGAATTGCCAAAAGTATTATGGGTTTACAGAACCATAATATGTAGTATCACTAGAGAAACCCCTTTCTCAATGGTATAGAGGTGCGAAGCAATGATTCTTGTAGAACTTGAAATAGCCTCTCAGTGAAGGGTTACTTTCAACCCTGAGGATAATGATCAACTACTCACCGCAAATCTAGATCTTGCAAAAGAAATAAGGGAGAAAGTCTGCCTTAAAATTGTGACCTACCAATAGCGTAGCAAGGTACTACAATTAAAGAGTGCAAGCTCGAAGCTTTAAGCCTGGCAATCTCATTTTGCATTTCATCTTTTCAGAAATGCGCAAAGCTAGTGAAGGGAGCCTGGGACCTAACTAGGAAGGCCTATAAATAATTAAAAAGAGTTATTAGCAATGGGGCTTATCATTTGGTGGATATGGGAGGGATGGAATTTCCCTGAGCTTGGAATGCTGAACATCTTTGCTGATATTATCAATAAAGTCCCCCCATTGTTTGTAAAGATTAGTAAGCGTAAATATACATGTAACTCTTTGAATTTTTATGTATAAAGAATAAAGGCTTCAATAAAGTCCTACACGAAAAGCGATGTATTATGTAAAGATTGTTTATTATACTGATTTATCGAATTTTCACTCTCACACCAAAGTTTATCATCTCGCATGTGTGAATATGAAAATTGAAGGAAAGCAAGTAAAAGTTCATTCGATACTTGGCGAGATAAGTTCATACAAAGTTTGAGTTACATTACAAAATCCAAAAAAGGAAAGGAAAATTATAAAGCTCTTAGCCTAAGGAGCTAGAGTATCAGGAGTTGGACCTTCCTGAGACTGGGGACTTGGGAGAGAAGCATCAGAAACGTCTGCCACAGGAGCATCAACAGCTTCAGCGACTTAGGAGCCACCTTCCCCTTGGGTAATGCCTCCAATAGGAGAAGCTTCGATGCCAACTCCTAGAAGAGCTATCCCGAGTAGCCCTCCTCTTATAGCATTCAACGGCCTCAACAACTTGCTAGCCGAAGAAGGAGAAATCCAACTTTGGGTGTTGCTCCCACAGAGTATAGAACAAGGCAGCACAAGTCTTGGTTTCTGCTCTCTTTGTCAATGAAACGGTCTCTGCCTTAATCGTAGTAGCCTCCTCCTTTATGAGAGCAACTTCCCACTTGGTTGCATCTAACTCCTTTTTAACGACCTCAGCTCGCTACTCTACTGTTTTAGCCCGTTGCTCTGTAGATCCAGCTCACTGCTCTATAGCTTTAACCAATCTCGCTATGAGCCTAGCTTGGTTAGCGAGTAACTCCAAGTCAATCTTCGCCTTGGCCAGGTCATTGGTGGTAAGGCTAAGATTCACTGTGGCAGCCTCACGATCCACTTCTGTGCAAGATAAGGCGACCTTAGCATTCTTAACCTTTTCTTTTAAATCTTGCACCTCCGCAGAGCAACGGCCATCTTGCTCTCAAGGTTCGCCTTCTCCTTGTCGTGGGTTATAAGTGCTTCATCTATTTTTATCATAGTAAGTGATAACTCTATGGAAATAGAGTTATCTTGATAATTTTTAGACTTAAATTGTTGAAGTTTGAGAGTAATTTTTATAAGTCAATCTGTGTTATTAGTTATTTTTGTTATTTTGTCTAAAGTAGTGTTG
>JANHAO010029008.1:0-10472 GCA_026873985.1 Saraca asoca
AATATCTCAAAACAATTTCATAGTCAGTATAGACTATAGACTGCCAAATATTCCAAAATAATAACAACTCAAAAGCAATCATAATTACTATTAACTAACAGAATCACCTGCCACAATTGTTACAAGTTAATACAAATGCTAACATCTACAATTACCTTGCCCTTGATCAGGACAAATAAGGACAACTGTAATTATTTAAATTTTTTAACTTTGTACTTTCTAGCTCTTAACTATTTATATAAATTCTTATTAAATTTATGGATTATCAGGTCCTTTTCTGAACCTTGATATTTTATATAACTAGAAAGACATCTAGCAAAATAGTTTTGGATTATACATGTAACCGTAACAGTGCAATTTTCAGAATTTCAAATTATTTATACATGTACCATGAGGGATCATCTATCAGAATTTCCTGAAAATCCTTCTGAACATATTTGAAATATTTCATATAGAGTTCAGAGCAGATCTTCTGTTGGTAACACTTTCATTCACATTTTCCTTGCCACTGTATGTAATTCTTTCAGAAATACTGAGACAATGTTACCTCAATTCCATAACTGTAAATAGTATTTAATATCTTTTACAGATATTCTAATATCAGTTCATATCCTTATTTAAAGACTTCCAGAAAAACTAAAATGATGTTCCCTTTGGTACACTACTAGAATCTAACATATTATTTACTTTACAGACTCTTGCCAATACGATGGCTGTTACCCATATTTCTCTACTATATATATAATATAGAGGATTCATATTATACAAAATTATGAGGCATATATGAGTATGATATTACATTATACAGATGTCCCTAAATCTTTTGCTCTGATACCATCTTTGTCATGACCCGCCCAGGGGGTCCGTGACTGGCGTAGAAGGTCACCTCGTAGGAAACATCTTACAAGCCTAACTATGCATACTGTTCCATAACTACAATACTATTCCTGCCAAAAATCTAGCAGAGTTTCCACTATAATCTAGATGCCCAGGCTCAAAGCCTTATTACACAACAAGGGCCACCTGCCCATCAGAACCTGTTTAATAAATAAATATATAGTGGCCCAGATTAGACACCAACAACTTGTTGGGCATCCAGAACTCAATCACAAACATAATACAATAAATATTTCTATTCAAGCCAAATCACAATAATTCAATATCAATTTATATAATACATCCATAGAAAAATCCTATGAGCCATATACATATATGCAGCAATAAATCAAATATGTGGTGGCCTAATCTAGATATTCATTCCGCTAACCATTCAGAACATAAACCAATATAACAGGTAATTATTATTTTACCAATTACTACTTCTATATATTTACTATTTTACCAATTGTTGTTATGTACGTTTACTATTTTATAAATTCATAATTTGTTTATTACAGAAAATATTTCTTTTCTTGAAAGATATATTCGTTGGATCTAGATAATTCCAGTAGGTAACTAGAACCGATCAGATCGCCCCTATACCATCCACAACACCATTCAGATATTATTTTATTTTTATTACACCCTCCCCCTTATTGCTCCAACAGACATCGGGTGGTCACAAGTGCACCTGAGGGTTTCCTATGAATGACTAGTGGTTTCGGACCTAAAAGAATCCAACAGGGAACCAGAACAGATCTCCATGTCCATCCAAATAACATCGATTCAGATCGCCCTCTTATTGCTCCTACTGAACAGATATACACAGGTGCACTTGCAGGTTGCCAAGGAATTATCAGTGGATCCTTAGTTAATTTAATCATTTTAAATATATATCTTGTAAGAAATTAATACCAACACCTAGATTCCAAGGAAACTCTTATTGGTGACCATGGCACTTTCAATATTTTCCTTTTGTACTTTTCATTCATATCGAATATTCATATTTAACAGTTACATCTTTCATTACCACCCCTTAGGCTGTTACCACCTTTCTGGCTATTTACTGTATTACCCAGTCATACATGCTATTTTCATATATTATTATCAGGTTACCAATAGATTTCTATTGAATCCAGGGTCTCACATTGTCTGAATTATTTTCATTAATTTTCATAATATGACAAGATAAGAGTATCTATTTTACATACAAATAATACCTCAGAATAAATCATCATCGGTATTTCAAATCACTGAAGTTATTACTCTATTATAAAATTACCATTCAATATACAACTTTTACAACACCCATCCACACTTCAACACTTACAATAACTAAGATTACCCAACAAGCCAAACTTACACAATAGCCAACAATCCAGAATACCACCAACCAAAATACAGCAACTCAAAATGTAGTTAACCAAAATATAGTAAACCAGAATACAAAAAACCAAAATACAACAAATCAACATTTTATACAGCAAATAGCAAAGCTAACCTTTATACAGCACTCAGAATTTCAACAGCAACCATAATTTTGCAACAACCTAGAATAT
This sequence comes from Saraca asoca, assembly GCA_026873985.1. Taxonomy (NCBI): domain Eukaryota; kingdom Viridiplantae; phylum Streptophyta; class Magnoliopsida; order Fabales; family Fabaceae; genus Saraca; species Saraca asoca. The sequence goes on from JANHAO010029008.1 coordinate 2,439, forward strand.
AGAAACCAAAATTATACAGCAAGCCAGAATACAGCAACCAAATTTATACAGCAAACTAACAAATCACCATTTAGACAACAACCATAATTCACATAGCATACAACAAACCAAACCGCAATTAGAATTCTTTTCAACCATTAGCAAACTAGGATTTAAACTAGAAAAACCACTCATCAACTCATATTCAGGTCATATAATTTGTAGAAAATCCAGCAATACAAAATCTATATTTCACCGAACAAATATCTAAAATGAATTATCAAGAAAATTTCCCAATTTCATCAATTATTCATTTTCAACCATTCACTTAAATTTTTTGGTAACTATCAAACCAATTACTATGGAATAAAACTAATATTCTAGGATTACTCACCGGGTCTCAAAGGGTCTACCCTTAGCTTACCGTCGATCAAAAAGTCACCGGCAGCCCAGAAAATCAAGCTGGCCGAACCAGCCATGCAACAGGGGAACCGTGAGTTCCAAGGTTCTTAAAGTCACTCAACCCAAGAAAGAGTCCGGAAAGAAAGAAGAAGAGGGTGAAAGAGGTAGTCTCACCGAAACCGCCATGTCCGACCTAAGAAAAACTACTGGACTGAAGGCTATTTTCATCGAGAAATAAGAGGAGAGCCGATAGAAGGTGGTTGGACTCCTCTGGCCAAAAGTCAGCCCAAAGATCGCCGGAATGCTCGCCAGTGTCACTCAATCTCCAGAAGCTTCCCTGAAGAAGCCGAAGCCAAATGGGAGAGGAGAAGAAGAAAAAGGAACCGGGAAGGGGCTGGAAAATTCTAGAAAAATCGACAAATATATCAGCCCAGGAAACTGGCTACTAGCTAGGCCGATTTTCCAAAATTTTTAGTTTGGCCCCAGAATTTTATGTTATTTCAAAATTTTCCCCACTGAAAATAAAAATTTTCAATTTAGCCCCTATTGACTTTTCATTTTAGTCCTTTTAAAATTTAAAATTTTATTTTAAATTTTCTTTTTATTTTCTTATATTTTCCAAGTGTTGCATTTCATAATACCAAATTTCACTTCAAAATTACTTGTGGTTTACTACCAGTTTATTTTCTAAATTACCCTTAAAGTCTTACTCTATTGATTTTGGACAACTTGTATTAATTTGAACTATTAGGAATTTGGAAAGATCATTGAAGCTCCATAGGCTTAATGCAAGCCTTGGGAATCAAGGGCATTGGCCATCATTCAAGAGAAAAGAACTACTTAAGCTCAAAGAGCTTAATGTTGTGAATGGATAATTTGCCCCTTTCTTTTTTTATATATGTTAGACAAAAAGTTATTTTACCTATGGTTTAAAAACTTAAACTTTATACTATACTACAATTGCAAAATTATTTGAGGTTTTCTTTTGACATGGACATTCAAAGGTAAAATGACATTTGTGAATCAAGTGATATCTACATATATGCATTAGACATGGAACACTTGTTTATGATAGATATTTAAACTCTTGTTATGTTCATGGAAGTGGATTGCCAAATATTTTTATAGGAATGAATAGTGATGACTTATTTGTCATCATTTTATGAATGAATATAGTATGTGAAGAAAGCATAACAATTGACTTTCATGATGAGTTGAAACATTGGATCCTTAGAGATTTCCCTTAGAAAACTACCAAGTGCAAGAATAACAAGGTTATAAAATCAGAATGATAGTCAGTAGCATCAAAAATATCAATCATTGATAGTAATATAAAAAATGTATGAGAAATATCCATTCATTTTCATTCATTTTGCTCTAAACTCAGCTTATTTGAATTAGTTGTAAAAATTTTAGCTCAAAATTAATGTTATTACTCCCCTTGAGCTAGTTATTCTACCAATTAATAAAAAAAAGTATATTAAAATTGATTTAAGAGATAAAAATAATGTGAATTGCAATAAAAATACATTCTGGTTTGTAACACCAGGTACAGAATCGATTTACTAGAAGTTGAGTCGATTCATTAGTGTTTGAATTGATTAGGAAATCGATTTATTAGATATGGAGTCGATTCTACAATCGATTCTGCTATATTGATTAAGGATTTTTAGAAATCTGAAAACAGGCTGAAACATTGAAAATTTTGTGATTCGATTTAGGAATCGATTCATAGTGCAAATTTTTTAATTATGAATCGATTCTTGAATTGGTTCAGAAACTCAAATTAAACCTAGAAAAATTCAAATCGATTCTAAACTCGATTTAGAAGATTTGAAATTTGTTTTATGCAATTTTAAACAAAAATCCTTACAAAATGAAGTGTGTACCAAAAATGATCAAACTAACACAATTCAAACCTTAATTTTCATGACAAATACCTGCAAAACAAACTTAGGGGGAATCTCCAGTGGCTAAGTTAGTATTTGCATTGAAAAATATAATCATGCATAAAAATTTAAAACATTAAAACATAGAAAATTGAAATATGATAGCAACAAATACCATAAGTTTCATCATTTATTGATTGATGTGTGAGAGATAAATTTACCTTTGTTTCATTATCTCTCACAAACTTGCAAAATAGAAACTATTTTTGCTCTAATGGCACCTGACTGAACTTAGGTCCAAAGTTGTTAGCAAACTTGATATGATTTTCATGAGAGGTAGATAGTTTTGGTAACCATATCAGTTTTTCATTTGGTCTTAGAACATATGTGCTATTTCTGTATGGACACTGTTTGATATGATGACCTCTATGATTGCAATAAAAACATGTAACATAAGCATAATTTCTTTTATTAACTTTTGAGTGCTTATATCCTAAACCAATTTTATTTTGAGAACATTTTTGATTATCTAGCAAGTTGTTCAATTTCACATTGCTGTCAACAAATCCTTGTAAAGCCTTATTCAAATTCTCTATCTTAATTTTGTAAGACTCACAATGATCACTTGCTTTACTCTCACTCAATAGTTTCTCAACTAAAATGTTCAAATCACTATTTTCTTTTTCAAATGGCTTAATCTTTTTAAGCAAATTTCCATTCTAAGTTATTAATTGCTTTAACTCCTTGTTAGCTTTAGTCAATGCTTTATAGATTTCCTCATAAAATTATTAGATTCATTATTAGTTTCAGCACCAATTTGAATATTTGATTAACTATCAGTATCACTAACATAAGAGTCATAGAAAAAAGAAGGATATTTTAGTACCTCTATATCTTCATTGTGTTTGGCCATGAGATAATGCTATCCTTTCCTTTTTGAATCAGCCTCAATTCTACCAATGTAAGCAATTTCCAAAGTATCCAAGATCTCTTTTGTTGTTGTACATTCAGAGATTCTTTCTAACTCATTAGTAGACAATGAATTAATAACAGCCCATTTTACTTTGGATGCAATGAGATATTTCCTCCGTTCATTCTTAATCCACAATAATTTAGATTTAGGTTGCAGAATTCCATCAACAAATATTTTAGGACATTCATACCCTGATTCTAGAAAGATGCAAAGGGAAGATTAACCTCTTCCTTTGTATCCAGATTCCTAAAACCTAGAAATCTAAATAGAAAGCCACGACTAAGGGTTATAAATACAATACCAAGTTTGAGATGAAAATCTCAAACATCTAATGTGAATTCTTGTTGTAGGCTCAAAAATTGATTGAATCAATGAAATCCAGTGAGGTTGAGATAGAGCTATTTGAAGCACTTAGAAGTTTCTCTATTTTTCTCAGAATAATATAAAAACTGTTATGAAGCAAATGATGTTTGGGGTATTCATAGATGTGATAACTGATATTTAAAAATAACTAATATTTAGTTCTTGAATCGATTTGTGAATCGATTCATAGTGGTTATAACAAACTTATGACTAACTAATTGACCATGACTTGATTTAGATCATGTGAAAATTCATCACTGAATCAATTGATGAATTGATTTAGAAAAATTCCAAACCTTTGGTAAGAAAAGTTTTCGTCATGAATCGATTGGTGAATCAATTCAAGTTCATTTCATAAGTTTTTCAACATAAATCGATTCACACAGTGAAAAATAGTTTTTATAAAAGTTTGACTTATGAAAGAACATGTAAAAGTTTGTTTGAAAACTTTTGATTTAAAACTCATTTTAAATGATTTATTCTATCACAACGTAAGCTATTTTAAAAATTATGATTGAGCTAATTCAATAAGAATTCAATTACAAAAGATCATAAAAAAAATCAAATAAAATACTCAAAAGTAATATAGATCTTTTGATTAAACTTGAGCAACTTTGAATCCTACAAAACAAATTAATACTCAAACACATACTTATACATTTTCCTCAAGAACCCTTTACAAGGATGTTAAGAAAACACCTTAGATGAAGATGATAGATTAAAAATTTTCATCTTTTGCCAAGAAACCCAATCCAACACAACCAAGAACTATATGGGATTTAAATGGGTGATTAGGAAGGGACCAAAGTAAGGATGTAGAAAGAGTACTCACTTTGGAGAGCTTTGAAGTGAGATGAGAATGAAGGGCTCGACCCTTAGACAAGAAGAGAGAAAATACTTGAAGTTAGATGATTTTCATGCAAAAACCAAGTGGATTGGAACACAACGAAATATGAAGAAGATACTTACTATGAAAGGATGAAATCTGTTGTGTAGGGGCGGTGGTGTATGGGTAAGAGAGGAAGCACAACCTTCCCTCTTTCTTTTAAGGTGAGGTTCTGATGGCATGGAGAGGAAAGTCTATGGACCCATTTCTTAACTAGAATAAGTAAACACAAGTGAATGGTCTTAAAGGTTATGACAGGTATAAGAGGTAGTTATGCCTACCCATTCCTTCCCTAGTTCTCGACAATAACATGCATTGGCCATATTGTTGCCATATATCTTCCCCATTGGTTCGTTATCTCACCTCATCCCTTCCTTTAAATAAACTACTACTTTATTTTATGGGCTAGATGAGTAGGTCCTCTAACTTATGTCCCATTATCTCCATTTTGGGTGTAGGTTGGGCCAAAGATCCTTAGCCTAAACTTATAATCTTCCTTTCCTCAATTTAATATTATTTAATTTAAATAAAAGTAAAGCAATGATGACCTAACATTTCTACCTTTTCTTATCTACACAAGCAATCACCTCCCATTGGTTAATAGGGTTATAGGCTAAATAAGTATTCTAATGGGCTCCTATTGACTTTTTTTCTTACACATTATCTATTCCAATCTATCTCATAAAATTGGCTTCAGTAGATCAAATAGGATGGTCTCACTTTGGGACAAGGTGGCCAACAATATACCCTCTCCTTAGTGGTGTAATGTGGGCCCTTCCTTAGCCACTCATTTTTTTTTGTTACCAATAAGTGGTCCAACTTCTTTTAAGATTCAATTATATTCTATGTACTCCTTTATATTATATAGTTGTCTCAACCCCAACCATATGAATCCCAATATAACTATTTACTATTTCCTTGCTATAATTATTTATATCTTAATACTATGATCTTAATGCCCTTTCCCCTACCCAAAATATCAAGAATAATAATAAAAATAAGTCAAAATATATATTATGATTAATATTTTTATTTAAATTTTTAGGATATTACAAACTATATGTAAGTTCATTCAAAAACCATCATAAGATGATGTAAGAACAATTTGTCAAAGAACCTATAGTAGTAATCATGGAATGTAAAATCATTGACACATTTTTTAGGAAAATTCATCGAAGAATGTTAAAGAAACATTTGTCAAAGTAGAGACACTATTAACATTTAATGAAAACCTTGTCACCACAAAATATGTCCAATACAATTAAGATGTAGGTATGAAAAACTTGACAAAATAGCATTCATCATGAATTCACAAAACAACAGTCATGAAATGAAACAAAATAACTGGAAAAAATGAGAATCTTGGAACACCAAAACTCAAACTGTTGACGCTAAAATATGGTCCGTGTGAGGGGGACCAAACTTCGGCCAACAGGGGGGTTCTTTGGGACACTTGACCTGTTCTAAGTTGATCCACGTGAGGAGGACGATTGATTGAGATTGCCAGAGAAAAGGAGAACAATAGGAGGAACACAAGATTTTACGTGGTTCGGCCAAATCCAGGATTACTGGACCCTACATCCACAATTGAGTATATTTTTATTATGGTGGTTCGGATCTGTCCTCTCTCCCTTCTCTAACAATGTTATCCTATTTATAGAGGGCGGTCGAGTTCTGATAATTTATTACAAGCTACAGTTGTGTCATATCATTAGATGGTGAAAAGACTCCTTTCAGTCGGTAGACTTGCGGGGGCAGGCCTAGGCCGACATATAGGTTTCTTGGCAAGACATCATGTTGTCCCGAGCGAGGACTCCATAAGCTTGGAGTAGTCATGAGCGTCGCTGAGAGACGGGTACGGGTTCAGCAGTCGCGGGGTTGATCGCTCGTCGAGTCGTCAAGGGATGAGCATTCGTGGTTTCTATCATTGCATACGATGCGGTACCATGAGACTTCCTCCCGAGGGTTTCACCTTGCGGTCTCCGCGGACTCGCTCTCGCGGAGTCACATTTTTCAGCATATAACACAAGCCCCCCAACTCGCAGTTCGCATAGCGGGCTGGGAGTTGAAAGACTCTTCGGTTTCTATTAACGCATTGCTTCTAGAATAGGCTTTTCACTTCTCCATGCCTTTGCGATTTTTGAAACTTGTGTCATTTCCTAAGGTCATTAATGAGGACAGTTGGGGGGAAAGAATCTGGACGTAGTTGTGGCTTGTCCCCCACTCTATTTAAAGAAGAGGCCTCTTCCCTTGCTGTTTCTCAATCAACCATGGATTACCCAGACAAACCTCCTCTGAAATTTTGGCTCCCTGCTGAGGCGTGTATGGTCTGTTGCATAGGTGACTTTGAAGGTTTGGTCTCCCAGGTAATGTGGGACAATCTTATGTATATGCCGGATTGTGTCCCTCTGACTCCGTCGTAAAGCGGCTCCTCGGCCGACTGTGCTCTTGAGAGGTTCTGGCGAGGCTTCCTCCAGGAGGTGCAGGTGGTTGACTAGTCATGGAGTGCAGCACCGTCGCTGATTGTGCATTTGAAGGAAGAATTCTAGCAGGCTACCTTCAAAACACGGCCATCCACGGCTGGCCTTCCCTTCTTCTTCTCTCCTTTTTTCTCTTTTTCTTTCCTTTGTTCATCACCTTTCTTTTTTTTTTTTTTAGGCTTGTAGTTCTTGATTCCTGTAGCACCTCCTTTTCAGAACTTTCTGATATAAATGTGCCTCGCTGAGGTCTTTTGATGAATAAAGTAGTCTTATTTCCACTTTGTATTTGTTTCATTTGACTCACACTTATCTGTAAAAATAGAGTATTGTCATAAGTAACCGTAAGCATTTTTCGACCGTAGTAATCATAAATAATCGCAAACATTTCTCGGCCACAAGAAAGCTATGACTTTTTGCTTAAATCGAGGTTGATGCGCATGAAAGCTGTGACTTTATCTTAATCGCACGAGAGCTGCGAATTGAAAAGAATGAGCGATTTCATGCTCTTTAGCGCGCAAGAGAGCTGCGACTTTGCCTGTTGGCCGTTCTCGTGGCTGTGAGGTATATAGCATCCCCCCGCTCTCTCTGAATGAGGTATATAACATCCCCCCGCTCTCTCTGAATGAGGTATATAGCGTCCCCCCGCTCTCTCTGAATGAGGTATATAGCGTCCCCCCGCTCTTAGTGAGGTATTTTTAAGCGTCTCCACGCCTCAGCGAGCACGTCTGCCACGCTGGCCCATCCAGCAAGCCCGCAGCTCAACTAAACGGTTGAGTTTAATTCATGATGTCTCCACGCCCCAACGAGCACGTCTGCTACGTCGGCTAGTCAGCAAGCCCGCAGCTCAACTGACTAGGTGAGTTATCGTCAATTCCTCTTCGGATTGTATTCCGGAAAAATTAAGTAATAGAACAGAGTATTCTCACCTCCGTCTTACACGAGGTTCATGATAGATTGTCATACTATAAGCGACGTATGTTATCTAATCAAAAGAAAACCTTGCATTAGATCACAAATTTAGGCATTGTTACAATTCTACAAAATTCACGAAAGTTAAAAGAT
>JANHAO010029009.1:0-10471 GCA_026873985.1 Saraca asoca
TCTTCTTGCCTCTGGGCATTTTGTGCTTGTGCCTGAGCAAGCCCCTTGACAGTCTCAGCCAATTCCTTGACTGTGTTTTCAAGTGTTGACTGGGACCGGTCGGGTGTTTGCGCCTCCTGAGTTTCAGGTGCAATATCATGCTGAGAAGCTGGAGCTGTGGAACTCCGAGTCGTTCTTCCTCTGGCCATGATTAGGTTGCAATGGAAACTTCAGAAAGCAGACGGATCCCCACAAATGACAGCAAAAATGTTGACGGAGAAATTCGATCGGTGTGGAAGACTCGAACTTTGGCCAACGGGAAGAGTTCTGGGATCCAATGCTATTCCTGAAGTACAAATGATAGAGAACCAAGAGGGTGGAGGAGGAAGAAGATGATCAATTTAATGTGGTTCGACTAAATCTGAGCGGTACCGGACCCTACATCCATGACAAAAATTTTATTAATATGAAGTGTTTTGCAGAGTTTTTGCTTACAAAATTGTCCTCTCCCCTTACTAACAATGTAAGCCTATTTATAGAGAAAGGAGGGGTTATATGCATTAATTGCTGGCTACAATTGTGTTACATCAATAATAAATGAGAGAAGATAATAAAGGGGGGGCTATAATCCAGCTGTTGCAGGAAGTAGGTTGCTGAGTGGTCTCTCTAGGTCGGCGGTAGACTTGTGTCTGTCGCTTGATACCCTGGACAGGGGATTTATGACTTGAAGGCATCATAGGATTTTACTGCAGTGAGCATTGCTGTAGCGAGGAGGCGATCTCGAGCGAAGTGGCCGTTCACCCAACGATTTGGTCTTGTGACTTTGTCGCTAGTCCATCCCTCGTGGGGGAGGTTGTCTTATAGGATGCATCTGAACCTCATTGGCGTGTCGTTGGGATGCGACGAGCGAGGCAGGGCTTAGCGTTTGGGATTACTTTGCCGCTATTGCTTACGGGAGCATGAAACTCGGTCCTCGTTGCACTCGAGGGCTCATCCTTGTGAGGCTAATTTTTGTATACAACATTATTTGTTTTACAGATTTGAAGATTCAAAGTTCATGATTCAAGAGATCCAACTTTAGATCTAGGATTTTATTTTATTTTCATAGGATCTTTTGTAAATAAACTCTAAATAGTTTAATTCAAATATTTTTTAACTGATATAGTGAGGAAGAATAAATCAATTGAAGAGAAGAAAAATCAAATATTTTTCAAATAAGTTTTTAAATAATATTTCACAAATGCAAATTTTATAAAAACTATTTTTTTACTCTGAGAATTGATTCCTACTAAAGAACTTTTGAAAATACATTTGAATCAATTCACTAATCGATTCCTACTAATTTAAAATTTTGTTTTGAAAAATATTTCTTACTGAAGATTGGGATTTTAAATTGAATCGATTCACTTCTTGATTCAATATACTATGATTCGATTCATGAACCAATTCGGTTAAAGAATGTTCTTCAAGAACTTCATATACAAATCCATTCACAAATCGATTCATTAGTCAAAAACAATTGTAACCACTCTGAATCGATTCATAAACTAAAAGTTAGTTATTCTATTAGAGTCAGTTATAGTAGTTATATAAAGGCTTAACCACCTTCAATTTTAAAGAGACTGCATATCATTTTTTCTCTCTCAAGTGCAAAAATTAGAGAAGTTTTAGAGCTTTACAAGATTATCCTCTTCCTCATTTCTTTTCTAAATCAAATTGATTGAAAATCAAGCTGTTACAGAATTCATCAAGGTTAATTAAGACTTGCTCTAAATTTTGGTATTGTATTACTTTCACTTAATCTCGTTTTTTTTTTTTAGATTTCTAAGGTTTGTAGAAATCTTGTTTAGGTGTGGAAAAGCCTATGTTAATTCTTCTAGGTTAGTAAAATCCCTATGAATTCTTGCGTGTATATGTGTAATAACTGGCAATTCAGGAGTCTGTGAATCTTAATGTTTTTGTAATAAAAGAAGATTTTCCAGTTGAGAAATGATCCAATGGATGTAGACTTCATCTATGATTTCAAGTGAAGTTAAACTACTTTAAAAATTATGGCCTTGCATATTTTCTTTACAGCTTCTTCATATTTTACTGCTAGATAATTTATTTTACAATTTCTACATATTCATCAATTCTACAATCTGCATAATAGTAACTCTAATATCTTGATTAGTTATATTCTAATTTCATCAATTAAGTCTCAAAGAACTAAACTTACTGCACTATCTTTTGAAGAAAACAAATTGATAAAAAAGTGTATGCGCATTCCCTTAAAGAAATAAGGGAAAGATCCCATTGATTGTTTATCTTTAACTCTAATTATGGGACCTGACAGGTTATTCACTATTACTTTGACGCTAGCTAATTTGGCCAATGCATCCACTTGTTCATTTTCTTCCTTGGGGATCCTTGTCAGCTCATAGTTAGATTCTTTAAGCAGATCTTTTGTTATACTGGCGTATCTCACTAGTGTTGGCTTTTTTATCTCATAATCTCCTTTGACATGGGTAATCACTATCTAAGAATTGCTATTGATTCTTACCGATTAGGCTCGTACTTCCCTTGCTAGTTTTAAACCCACTATTAATTCTTCATACTCTACCTAATTGTTCGTCGCCTTGAAGTTAAACTTTAATGAATATTCCAATATTAAGTCTTTGGCCCTTTCTAGGATTACACCTGCCCCTATTGCCTTTTTTTATTTAATAAGCCATCAATATACAATGTCGAATCTTGGCCCCTTGGTTCGACTTCCTCTACTCTTGCCATTTTGACCACAAAGTCTGCTAACGCCTAAGTCTCTACTACACTTCTAGCTTCATAAGTAAGTCTATATTGAAAGAGCTCTACCACTCATGCAACTAATTGCCCAGCAAGATTGGGCTTGTGTAACACTTGTCTAATTAGAGCATTCATTCGAATGACTATATGATGACTTTGGAAATAAAGTTTCAACTTCCTAGATGCTTTCAACAAGGCCAAAGCTAACTTTTCAATTTTTTTGATATCTTGTTTTAGCTCTATGCAATGTACCATATGGTCATGGGATCAATCCTCACAAATGGCACCAAATGAAGTTCTTCTTCTAGGGAAAGCAAATTGAGGACAAAGATGAGTGGATTGATGGCCTACATGAATAATAAAGTCAGTCACACATGACGAAAGTGGTTCATCGAATGCACTCTGATGCTCAAGTTAGTTCTCAAGTAGAGTTTCAGCAATAGTAAAAAAATGATCTAAAGAGGAAATACCTAGGTGTTTTATATATGCAATAAGCATGCTAATTGTCATGCTCTTAAGCTAATGATGAGCAATCACATGTCTCTAGTGTACTAATGGAGCAAGATTCTTGCTTAATAATTGATGATGTAGTCACATTATTCGTGCATATCTTGGATCACACCAATTATTGTATGATGGTTAGAAGGTTGATTTGTCTTGGCTCCACCTAATGATTAAGTCCATGCCCTTAATTGATCGACCTAGTACTCATGATTGCTCAACATGAGGCCTAGCCTTTATGCTTTGCTTAGCGACTTTGGTTGCTTGTCGTGACTTAGGCTACTTGTTCAATGTTGATTGTCCATTGACTAAAGGCCATTTTGAGTTATGTTATAAATGTTTCTAGTAAACTTTCCATGTGGGCATCATGCCCAGTCAACTTCATAAACATGTCATTGACGTAGACTTCCAAGTTCCTCCCAATTTGTTGGGTAAAAACTTTATTTATCATTCTTTAGTATGTCATCCCAGCATTTTTTAGACTGAAAGGCATCACCCTATTGCGACATTTGCCCTTGTTCGTGATGAATGACAAGTTTTCCTCATCCTTTTAATCTGTCATCATCTATAAAATCCATGTACATACACAAGAATCCCTTCACATTCTTTACGAGGACCACATTTGATAACCAAGTTATGTGTTGGACTTCTATAATGAAATTGGCCACCAAGAGCTTGTAGACCTTGCCCTTGATCCATTTCTGTCTTTTTGCACCAAAATTGCACTTTTTCTTGCTGGACTAGCTTGGCTTTTGGATTTATAGCTAGCTTATGAGTGGCAAATTAGTAAGCTATCCTTGGCATATCTACCACAATCCATGCAAAAACTTTGATATATTCTTTAATTATCCTAGCTAGGGATTCTTTTAAGCTCAAAAGTAACTTTGTGCCAAAGCAATTTATCCTCCCATGTCTAGTCCAAAAGTCCAAATTTATTCCAACTGCTCTTTGAGTTTTGGGTTGAGTTCTCACCATCTGTCATCCTTAAGATCTATTAACTTAACTATCAAGGCCTTTCTACATTCTAAGATTTCAACGAAAACCAATGAAGGTGGTTTTTTGCTCTCGTTGAAGGGTGCTCCCTTCTTCAAGCTATTGTAGTAACACTTTCGAGTGTCCTCCTCGTCTGCTTGAAATTGCCTATCTCTATTATTCACCAAGAATTTCATTAACAAATCTGGGGTGGAGACAATGACCTTTCCTTTGTTCAAGGTGATCCTTCCCAAAATGGCATTGTAGGCTAAGCTAGAACTTTTCACAACAAGGAATTTGATGTCTATGTTTTTTCACAATTCCCCATTGCTAATGGTTACTCGCAGTTCTAAACTTCCCTTGGTATTCACCAATTGTCCTAAAAACCCAATAAGGAAGCCATTATATAGGGTTAATTAATGGTGGGGAATCACCAACACCCTAAGGGCGTGTTCATAAAGGATATCCATCAAGCTCCCCCAGTCAATCAAAATCATTTTCACCATCTAGTTATGGATTATTGCAGTTATGACCATAAGGTCATCATAGTCCTTGATAATATCACCATAGTCTTCATTCGGGAAAGAGATGATTAAGCACGATGTTTCAATCTTGGCTTTTTTATTGGCATCCACATTCATAATTTCCCATACCACCTTTTTTCCTTGCATTAGAGGTCAATCTTCCACCTATAAGTCCTCTAACTATTGCTTCTATCACATCGGGTTTTTCTTCCTGACAAGACAATGACCTTCTTTTCAATTTATAGTCTTTTTTTATCTTTGCTATCCTTTTTTATCATTCTACCTTCTGTCTCGTCGCCCTCCTGGCCTTTCTACATCAGAGTCTCTCTCACCCTATAAAGGTATGGTCCAATTGCCCTCGCTTGATAAGGCCTTCTATTTCATCTTTCAGTGTGGCGTATTCCTCTGTGCCATGACCATAGCCTTCATCGAATCTATAGTACTCACTCTTGTCTACTAGCCTAAAATACTTTCATCTTTTTAGTCATTGCACCAATTGGGTGACATTGATGTCTTCAACAATACAAGCCCTCAAGGCCATCAAAGATGAATAATTATGGTATTGAGTTCTTCACGATGATCGTCTTTGAGGATGGATTCGCCTTTCTTCATTTTTTAGTTCAAGCCAAGGAGGGAGCTACCTAAATTGGCCTTGCATCTTGTTACCCTTTTTTTTTGCCTAATCTACCTCTTCCACATTGATGAATTTTGCTAACCATTGTAAAAGTTCAGCCATTGTGGTCATCGGGCATCTTGCTAATGATTATGAAAAGTCACAATGTTAAAGGTCAGTAAATATAGCATGGATAGTGACTTCATTAGGTAAATCTTTTATTTCTAAGGCAATAAGGTTGAAACAAGGCAAGGAAATCTTTTAGGGTTTCTTTCTCACCCTAGGTGAAGTTGACAAAGGAAGCATAGGTTTTCTTGTAAGTTTTACTTATGGCATAATTGGTCAGAAAGGCTTCTGCTAGCCACTAGAACCTTAGGATTGATCTGGGGGCCAAGTAAATGAACCATCTCAAGGCTATCTTTTTCAAGGTGGTTAAGAAAACTGAGCTCATTATAGCATCTAGGGCAACAGATGACAACATTACAAGGACTTAAGATAGTCCTAAGGATCTGTTGTCCTATCATATTGTTCAATATGAGAAAAGGTTTTGAATTTTGGTGTCTGGGGGTGCCTTTCTAGGGTTGGTGACAATGTCCTAAGTGGTGGCTATTGGTAAAAAATGCAATATAATCCACAACGCTACTCCTAATAATAGAACTACCAGTGGCTGGTTCCATCACTGGCTCCAGCTACGTTTCCTCCAAGGTTTAAAGGGTCACATTATTCATCTTGTTGATTTTCATGCTTGTTTTGTTGTTGATGTTAATGTTATTACCAGGGCTCATTTTGAGATCTCTCTTCCTTATCATTTGCTTGTTGCTTCAGACGCAACACCTCTTGCCTCAATTGTCGGATTTCAGTTATAAAGGCTTGTTGTTGGAGTTTAACATCTAAGTTTCCACAACCCCTTCATTATCTCCCTAAGCTCGATGCTCACAATTTTCCTAGTCACAATGATTGTACTTGGGTGTTAATGGGAAACTTATTCAATTGGTTTGGTAATGGTTGGGAGGGGTGCGGTGGTTGCCATCGTTGTAGCTGGATCCAATAACAAAGTGGCTCATTCTTAGTGCTTTGAGTTGGCTTTTTGGTGGGGGAAAGAATCAATAATTTTTTGGATTTAAACTCTTCAATATGCAAAGGAAAGAAAAGTCACAAATGGCACTAATGATATGTCTCCTACCAATTAGAGTGGTGCTGGTGACCTGCACAGGGAACAAACACCAGTGATGGAGATCGGAGGTCGCTGGAAGACTCTCCTATACTTAAGTAAGTGAGATGTAGGGAAAAGGACTAATAATGTGTGTCTTAGAGTTAGAAATGCATACCTAGTGGCCTTATATAGCCATATAGGCAGAGGTAGAGTGGTCAAGGGGTCTGGATAAGGTTGCATGGCTTATAGCTATATAGAATGGTGACATGACAGGAGGTCCAATGCCATTTATATGTCTAGTAGAGGTAATGACCTAAGGGTAGGGGTAGTACTATACTAATGTCAAAGTGTATAGAGTTGTTGATACAAACGGGGACATAATGAGATGACCACCCGAGTATGCACTTAATCAAGGCAATAGTGTGAGGTGATGGAGTTCTATCTTGAGAAGGATGCTTATGGTATTGTATGATAGAATTGATATTCTTATGATATTGCATGTGTGTTATTTTATTTTATTTTTGAACATCCACTAACTTATGAAATGAAAAAAAATAAAATAAGGAATAAAACATGAATTTGACATGGACTATTGTTCTTTTTTAGACATTAACTATTTCGTTAATTAGGTCATATTTACATGAACTAACACCCTTGTCTACCAAAAAAAGGAAGATAGCCGGGGTTTAAAATTTAACAGGCTTCAGGAGTCTCAAGCCCAAAGGTTTCCTAGGCTATTAGTCCAATCTAGATTTGAAATCCTGAGGCCTATTACAGAATCGAACTACGTGGTTGCACATGAGATTGCCACCCTGGAAAGTACTTATTTCTACTTTTTTCCCTACAAGTAACATACCCTTCTCTTTTAATTTTTTAATGAGATCAATGGTTTCCGAATAAAAAATTATTTAAACTTGTTTGGCGTTGCCTATGGTATCCATGGATCAGGATTTGCTGCAGTTGGAATGCTGCTGCAGTCGGTGCAGTCCAATCTGGGCCGTTCGATCTTCGATCCGACGGTTCAGATCGTAACTTGCAAAAAGATTATTTTATTCTTAAAAATTAAAAAAAAAAAATTTACAAGTTACAATTTGGACCGTCGGATCGAAGATCGAACGGCCCAGATTGGACTGCACCAACTGCAGCGGTCGTACCGACTGCAGCGAATCCGCATTCGGTATCCATTGGGTTCCAAAACCTGGGATGATGTGACAATATCCTGGCCATTAAGATCAGAGTGGAGTGATTACAGCCATTGATCTTGAAAAGCAGCTTTTGATGGGAAGAATAAATTAGGAAAGAGGAAGGTAAGAAACAGGAATCACAAATCGACCCCAGAATTCACAACTTCCGTCTTGGGTCAGTTTGTCGACAAAGCTATCGACGCGGGGGTAGCCCCATTTTTTGTGTAATGTGTCTGAGTTGGGAGGAAGAAAAGGGGTTTTATTCGTAGTACAGCTTGTAGTAGACAGCAGTTGCCGTCGTGGCAATCGTTTCTATCGGAGGAATTGGCGGTTACCGTCGCCGTTCTGGTTTTCACCAGAGTAATTGGTGGTTTGACTTTTGTCAAAGCAGTCACCGTTTTGGTTCCCTTTCAGGGCGCAGGGATTACGGGCTGCTGTGCAAACTGACAATTTGCCAAATATTATATGAGTGCCATGCATATTGAAAACAGAGGCTACCAAAATTGTTATTTTAATTCGGGAATTAATCAACATTTTAGATCATCTTTGTTGTGTAGGAACCAGTCTTAAGTTTATAGACATATCTATCTAAAGTTGTTATGATTTGATGTTGACCCTGTTAAATAATATTATGTACACTATTTATATAATTTCTATTATACACATCAAAAATATAATATTTCATTACCCACAATTAAATCATTAACATATAAAATTATATAGAATATAATATAATAATTATATATAATAAAACTAAAATTGAATTATTCAACCACACAAATCAATATTATACATATCAAGAATTAGTACTTTTACCTTCGCAAATTTCATATACACAATTAATAATATCAAAATTTATTAATGTACTTAGTCATCCAATTTAAATTAATGATACATAGACTTAATTTGTCTAATTTAGTTGCACTTAGTTCAATAATGAAATTGTGAGAACCACACTTATCAGTGGACTAAGTTTAATTGAGTGAGGTAAACTGAAAACATTTCTGTTATATACTAAAATTGGCCTTGCGAGAACGAGTTCCCGAGGAAACGAAGATCAGTCCTCACGCTTTGGCAAGAAGCTTTCGAGGAGCTTCGGTCGAACCAACAAATGACAATGATGGCAAAGTAATTACAAGTGCCAAACCCAGCGTCGCTCGTTACAATACAACGATACTGCGAGGTACGATCCGCGAAGCTATATCTCAGCGACAATGCGACTTAACAATAAGAGCTCAAGGGTCGACTCGACATAATAGTTGATCGCTCTACTTGCACTCGCTCCCTCGCTATAACGACCCTCACGACATCTCCAAAGTAAGGAACTCTCGCTTGTAACAGCAGAATATCTTGCCCGACACGGTAGCAGCTATAAGCCTACATATCAGCCTGAGAAGCCTACTTCTACAGCCTATAGCCAGAATGTGGTCTTTTCATTGTCAATTCACATTTATTTGATATAACACAACTGTAGCTACTAATTAATGCATGTAACCACTCCTTCCTCTATAAATAGGATTGCATTATTAGCAGAGGGAGGAGGCAATCTTGTAAGCAGAACTCCTGCAAATTATTCAGCATCAATAAAAATCTCCGCCGTGGACGTAGGGTCCGGTACCGCCCGGATTTAGCCGAACCACGTTAAAAACCACCATCTCTCTCCCTCCTGGCTCACCTTTCACAACCCTTCAAAGGTGACATTGATTCCTGAAACTCACCTCTGCTTGACTGAAGTTCTGGTCCTCCGTACGAACCGAATTTCACCGTCAACATTTTGATGCCGTCTGTGGGGAATCATCCGCTCTTTGAAGTCTCCACTGCTATTCAGTAATGGCCCGAGGAAGAACGACTCAGAGTTCTACAACTCCAGCATCTCAACACACTGTGACGCCTGAGATGCAAGATGTACAGACGCCTGATCAATCCCAATCAGCCCTAAAAAATACAGTCAAAGAGTTAGCTGAAACTGTTAAGGCACTTGCCCAGGCGTAAGCACAAAATGCCCAAAGACAAGAAGAAGTTATGGCACAGCTCCAACAGCTTTGAGAAGAAGCTTAGAGAGAAGCCCGCGATGATCGCGATAGCCAGCAACTGGGGGGCTCGCAACGTGCGGAGAGCTCCGCCCCCCAGTGTGAAAGCCAGCATCTAGCAATGGATGAGGTTCTCCAAAGGTTGAAGTTGCTTGAAGAGCGCCCACAGCCTCGGGATAATCAGATGCGTCATGTGGAAACTTCACCATTTTTTGTGGAGATCGAGAAGCAATCTCTCCCGCAGAAACTCAAGGTGCCCGTCATCCCGCTATACGAAGGGAATAGCGACCCAAACGATCATCTGGACGCATTCAACACACAAATGGACCTCCAGACAATCGAACCCCTAATGAAGTGCCATGTCTTTCCCGCCACATTAGGGGCGGCACCTCGCGCTTGGCTCAGGCGCCTCCCCGTGCGTAGTATTGGCAGCTGGGAGGATTGTCGGAAGAAATTCATTGACCAATATCGAGCGCTAAAGAGACAACTCGCACCTCCCTACCATCTTGCAATGATTTTCCAGTGCAGGGACGAGCCGCTCAAAGATTACATACCTCGATTCATGCACGAGGCCAACTCCGTGGAAGACCCCTCGGAGGAGAGCATTTTGACAGCCATCTCAGCGAGACTTCGCAAAGACAGAAAACTGTACAGAAGCCTCTACAAGTCCCCCGCTCGAGATCTCACTGAATTCTATGATCGGGCAACCAAACAAATAAGGTGGGAAGAAACCT
>JANHAO010029010.1:0-10472 GCA_026873985.1 Saraca asoca
GAGAAAGAAATCAAGAACAAGAAAGTAAATAAAGAACAAGAGAAGTAAAATAAAAAGCAAGAACTTAAAATTGAATTGCAAAGAAGATAAATCTGAAAAACATGAAAGTTAAATTGCATAAAATAAAATCTAAAGCTAAAGAAGAGAAAAGAGAAGAAGAAGAAGAAGAGAGAATTGACTTGAAACTAAAATTAGGATTCTAAACTATGAGATGGGATGCCTAGAGTGGGTTACAAGGAGTCCTATTTATAGCCTAAAATCACGTTTACCACGGCTGGGCTTCATAACACGAGCTGGGTGTGCTTGAGGAGAGTTGGATTTATCAATTTGGCCACGTCAGCATGTAACACGATCGTGTTCCGTGTCAGGATCACCAAATTTCTTTTTCATCTTCCAGGCAGCACTGAGCACGGCCAGGCCGTGTCCCAGAGCACGGCCGTGCTCTGTGCTTTTTCTTCAATTCCTTTGATTTTTACTTTGTTTCTTCCATGTGCTTTCCTTGTATCTTTTCTTTGATCCATATGTATCTTCATTCTTAAAGTTTCCTTCTTCTTTTCAACCATTTTCAACATCCTGCACAAGAAATACAAAACAAGAGTAGTATCTTGAACAAAAATATGAAATTAAAGTAAAAACATTAAGAAAACATGAAATATTACAATAAACTAGACTAAAACTATCTTATTTTTATGCTCTTTTTCCCATTTATCAATATATTATGCTATGTTTGATAAATTTATGATTTGATTATAATGTATGTTCTTATGCATACTTGTTTTATTTTACATATATGAATCATGCATACCAATATCTGTAAATATTAGATTGGATAAACTATATGACTAGTAAAATTTATGTACATTATAGAAAAGTTCAATCATAAGAAAAGTTAGCATTGGAGTAAAGTAATAGAAAACCTTGTCATGATTAACTCAAAAAAGGAAAAAGGAAAACAATCAAGAAAGAAAAGACGTTTCAAGTATTCAAGAATTGAAAGATTTAAGTTTTGGAAACTTGAAAGCATCAAGAAAAGTCTAAGGACTTCAATTATTATAGTTCTTTTAGGCTTAGACTTTCTTGTAAAATAGAGTTTAAACATATTTTCAAATTTTTACCTAACTCAAGATGTTTTAAAAATATAGCCCAAAATTATGCTTTCACAAGATAACTTGGATGACGCTTCAAAAATAAATAATATATGAGTTTTTGCCTTTTCACTTCTGGCATTGGGTCACTCTTTTAATCATATTTCACAAACTACTTATGCGATAATTATGATAGACTCGAAGATCTTTCCATGAATTGTTCATTTGCTTAAAATGATTAAGAAATAAAAGTGTTATACCTTTTTCAAGTGAAGTATAAAAATTAGCTTTTCATAATAAAGTCTTTTTTACCTTTGCTTATTATTTTTATGATATCTTAAACAATATATAATATAAGATATTAGTATAAAATTAGCACCATTGGAAAGTTGACTCAAATAGTTTTCAAAGGTAGGTCATTTGTTTAAAATGGACTTGAAATGAAGGAATTATATCATTTTGTAAAATTGAACCTATAATCTTGTATTCGAGAATCAATTCTTATGAGACAAAAAGTTGGCATTTAGCTAAAATCGATTCCTAGCTTAAGAATTCACAAGAATCGATTCTAGAATCTATTCCTTTATTCTAGTTTGAATTATAATGACTAGTTTTCATCTAAAAGTGTCCCAAATGACTATAAAATATTATGAGTTTTTTATATAAGCTAAGAATAATCAAATATAGCATATAAAAAGCCTAAGCATAATCATTTATTTTTATTACTCTTTCTTTCATCAAAATCAAGATTTGAGTTCTTCATTGTATAATTATTCTATTGTAGGTGCTTCATTCATTTCATCTACTCTTTGAAGGAGTTTTTGTGAGTTGTTCATCATCTAAATCTTCTTATGAGTGGTAAAAGGTGAGGAATCCCTTTGGAAAATAGTTTAAGGGTGATGTATCCCTTAGAAATTCTTTGAAAAGGTGAGATATCCCTTGTAAAAAGTGATTTGCTCACAGAGAAGCAAAGAAATTGTAAGGTTTCTTTAAGTGCCAATTAAAACTTGAAGGGATAGTATAGAAGCAGCCCAAGCTTATAAAGCTTAAAGAGTGGATGTATACCTTAGAACAAATCTTCAAGGGGGAACCATTATAAATCTTGAGTTTGATTTCTCTTACCCTACTCTTCTTATATTTTAGCAATTTATATTGTGTTAATTATTTTGCTTTTGTTAATATTGATTAGCTAAGGTTGTGAACTTCAAATTACTTGAGAAATATTGTTGAAATTGTAAATTCATTATTTCCATGATATTGAACATTTGAAAAATAAACATGTTCTACATTTGTTGATGAAAATTGTTGGATATATTGAGTTTCAATGTTTATTTTGCTGCTTGAATGTTTAAATGGTTGAAAGATTGATATCCATTTATGTATGTGTTTCTTAATGCCTTGCCTATGCATAGTTGAATGAGTTTTTTTACATAAGTACTTTGATTTGTTATATCTTGAATAGAAACATCTTTATAAAGCTATCTTGGGTTGTTAAATTAAAATCATCTTATGGCTTCCAAAATCAAGAGTTTTTTTAAGACAATTTGAAAATTATAAAAAGTTTTGAAAGCATCCAATTCATCCCTCATAGGTGTTGGTTGCCTTATCCTACAACTAATTCACTAGATTTATATACATAAAGACTTGGATCGGACTGAGGATGTAAAAAAAGCAAGCCTTTTAAAAAATCATTGAATGTTATATGAGTCAAAGGCTTTCAATGACATAGATGATCTTATTAATACCAATCTAACAAACATAATTATCATCGATGCTACATTACTCAAGTGGTTGAGTTAATCACATTTATAGAAAAAAAGGTTAAATTATTCTATTACTTTCTATAATTTTATTTAATTTTTAATTAGATCTTTCTAGTTTAAAAGTTTTTGAATTGGATCTTGATATTTATTTTTCATTTCTAATTGGATATGTTGTTGACAGTCAAATCCAGTTAACTCAAGTTCAGAACCCCAAACTGAAAAATTGAATGTGAAAAGAGAAAGAAAGAGGGAGGAGAAAAACAAGGAGACACAAGAAGTTTTTAATATGGTTCGGCTAAAGTCAACTTGACCCCTACGTCCACAGCTTTTATTACTCTTTACTGAGTATTTTATATTTAATGATTGATTGTCTCATATATAATGATTTCATCCCTTTTTATAATGGCTGGGGGTTATAGTTTAAAGGTAAATCAATAACAAATAAGTATCATGACTTAATTAGGATCGCATAACAGATAAGGATTGACGGTTATAATAGATTTCCATTAAGATAGGAAACTGAGTAGATCTCCTTGGACTATTAGTTGTGAATACGCACTTTGATCTACAAGTTGAGCCTTGTTCTTAACAACTTGAGGTGGCTACTTTGATCTGTGTTAACCAGCGACCTTAGCTTATATTTAGTGACATGATGTCTTAATCCAACGACCTCAATCCTGGGTGAGTTGAGCATTTATTAGTTGAGTCCATCTATTGGGCTTTTACTAGCCTATTTATGTGATTCCAAAAATACTCACAACATTAGCCCCCTAACTTTTAGTGCAATCTGTAGATTAGGAGTTGTAGTTCACTAGTAAAAGCTATTAACTGTGATCTGCTATGCCGTCGTTTAGACTTTTATCCTTTCGTTTTGTTTGCGCCTGCCTATGCCATCATTTTCATATTTAATGCAGGCATTTTTTCATAATTGACAGAGCCTCACTTGTCACTAGACAATTAGATTAAGGGCAGTTGATCAGTCTCCTAATCTAACGGTGAGGCTGATCAAGTTATAAAATGAAAAAACCCTTTTTCCTTATTTCTCAGAATGACTTGATGAGTGCATTAGTTGAGCCCCCCCCATATTCTTGATGGTCCGGATCTTAGATGAAGTGCTCTAGGGTATGTATGGCCTACTGCATAGGAGATTCCCATGGACAATTCCTCTCTGAGGATCTCAGGAAGTTTTGCACAGATTTCATTTCCTTATGGTGTGCTAATAGGTTCAATTCTTTCATCTTTGTTCTTTTGCTTCCTTAGGATGGAAATAGGGAAAAGTTTGAGAGTAACTTGGTTGATGACCAAACAATGGACCGCTTGCTCATCAGATATGTTGATCTTTCAGCCTATAAGAGGCTAGTCTTCTTTGTAGGTAGTGATAGTTATAGACTTATTTCGATCTTGTATTGTTGTACTTCCATATGTACATTTATCTCATTGAATGAGGTTTTTAATGAATTTTTCAGAATTTTCTTGCTTTTCCAAGTATGTCAAGCTAGATCTTCAGTAGGTTGCAGATAATAACATGTGGGTTGACATGAATGAGTTCCTGCAAATCATGACTTAACAAACATTACTTAAAATGAATGTCTAGTAGGCCAATTGACCTCATTTAGTAAACCAATGACTTTATTATCAAGATAAATGTCTAGGTAGGTCGCATGAATGTGATATCAAGTAGTAGGTCGCACGAATGTGGTGTCGAATAATAGGTCACATATGGTGCCGAGTAGTAGGTCATATGTGGTGCCAAGTAGTAGGTTGTATGCGATGCCGAATAGTAGGTCGTATACAGTGCCAAGTAGTAGGTCACATGAATTGAGCACCTAAGCACCTTAGTTGGCAATCGATTGAGCCCCTGAACGCCTTAACTGGCAATGAATTGAGTGCCTAAGCATCTCAGGTGGCAATAAATTGAGCGCCTGAGCGCCTCAGCTGGCAATGGATTGAGCACCTGAGTGCCTCAGCTAGCACGAGTCAACTTTGTCAACATTGAGAATAGCTCACTTCTTATCTAATACTTTGCTAAAAATTTATTAAAAAATAAACACTGATATAAAAATTTAGGTAAAAGACATAGGTTCCTTTATTAGTTTCTAAATAACATCACAGGATTAGAATATGATTCTCATTTCGCATGCCTGCTCTTGGTCAAGAGCCTGCTAGGGTTGTCGAGGTTGTTATTTCGTAGGTTGCACCACATAGTCTCTTAAACGATCTCTCTTGATCAGATCCTCAATTGCATCTTTAAGTGCTCAACATTCCAAAGTATTGTACTTGATTTTATCATGGTATGCACAAAACTTGTTTTTGATTCTGAGCCTGATAGGAATCCTTATAGGATTGGGCTTCTCAAAGTCCTCCCTATCCCTTTCTGTTGCAAATATCCTGTCCTAAGTGTCTAATAGGATGTTGTAGCTATCATGGCGACCTTGACGTTGAAGTCACCCATTCTTGGCCTTTTTTATGGTCTAGCTATTAGAGCCATCCTTCTAACCCTCTTCATCGTTCCCATCATAATTCCTCTTTTTATTCTTATTGGAACTATTAACCTCGTCTTCCTGATTGGACTCCTTAAGGTCAAAAGTCTCCTCCCACCTGATCTTTTTGGTAGCTCGTTCATAAAATTCACCCAAGTCTCTCACCGGAGATTTGTATATGCTTTCATATAACTTTCTATCTTTGTGGAGTCCTGCTGAGATTGCTGTTAAGATGCTCTCATCTAAAGGATTCTCTATATTACTAACCTCATGTCTGAATCGGGTAATGTAGTCTTTCAATGATTCATTTTTCCATTGAAAGACTATTGTGAGGTGGCAGGGTGGTGCAAGCTGCCTTCTCAGTGCCTTGTATTGGTTGATGAATCTCCTTTAGCATTCTTCCCAACTGCCAATACTATGAGCTTTGAGATTCCTGAACCATGTTCGAGGTATGTCTCCTAGAGTGGCTGGGAAGACATGACACTTGACTAAAGAATTGGTCATCTAAAGATCCATCTATACATTGAATGCATTCAGGTGGTCGTATGGGTCACTATTCCCATTGTATGGTGGGATAGTAGGAATCTTGAACCTACGAGGGAGAGGCTCTATCTCGATCTTCCTAGTAAATGGGGTCGCTTTTTCATAATAATCTCAACGGTGCTAAGCGCGAGGACGTTGTTCTAATTGTTCTACCCTT
Source organism: Saraca asoca (assembly GCA_026873985.1). Lineage (NCBI taxonomy): Eukaryota > Viridiplantae > Streptophyta > Magnoliopsida > Fabales > Fabaceae > Saraca > Saraca asoca. Next base: position 6,029 of record JANHAO010029010.1, read on the forward strand.
TGAAGCAGCTCTTCAACCATATGATCCTGAGCCTCAGATCTATGACTGGAAGATCACTAGATCCTCTTCTTGTTGGAGGAGTGGTGATCTAAGGTTCTGCATTTTTTCTACTTGTGGCCTGGCGAGTTTTAATCTGAGACATGTCTCTGATTGGTCCTATTTGAGCTTTCAGCATGACACGAGCCCCTTGTCACTGATGATCTTTTTTATCATCCTCATGAGCTTGATGGACCTTTAACCTGGGCCGTGAGTTGGTAGAGTGAGCTAAATGAATGTGTTATTGTACTTCTCTAATTGGCCTTTCTTCCTGAGTTCTTTTTCATGGTTATTAGAGTGCTTCTTTTTGTGCAGCACCCCCAATCTGCTCTCGTGAGCCCTAGGCTTGTGCTTGAATCAATGTCCTAAACACCTTAGCTAACTTTCCTATCATTTTCTCAAGCACCTCATGATACTGATGCCATGCTTGTATTCCATCAATAATAGCAGGTTGGTGTGGGGCTGCTGGAGGCATGCCGACAGCAACAACTGTGGTAGGAATGGTGGGAGTGCCTGCCGTAGGGAGAACTGGGTTCCTTTATTATTCCATATGACCATTAGGCTGGTCAACTGCAACATTTGAACCCTTGCTAGTTCTTCCTCTAGCCATCAAAAAATCAAGGGGAATACAGTTTAGGGCTCTTATTTTAGTGCCAAAATGTTGACGATCGAATCCAGTTAACCCAAGTTTAGAATCCCAAATTGCAGATTGAATGTGAAAAGAGAAAGAGAGGGAGGAAGAATAAGGAGACAGTAGAAGTTTTTAACATGATTTGGCTAAAGTTAGCTTGACCCCTACGTCCATGGCTTTTATTACTTTTTGCTGAGTGTTTTGTATTTGATGATTGATTGTCTTATGTACAATAATTTCATCCCTTTTTATAACAGTTGGGGATTACGATTTGAATGTAAATCAATAATAGATAAGTATCATAACTTGATTAGAATTATATAATGGATAAGGATTTATGATTATAACAGATTCCCATTAAGATAGGAAACTGAACAGATTTTTTTGGATTGTTAGTTGTGGATGTGTGCTTTGATCTGCGAGCATAGTTACTTTAACCCGTTGACCAGCAACCTTAACTCATATTTAGCGACCTGATGTCTTAGTCTAATAACCTCAATCTTTGGTGAGTTGAGCCTTTATTAGCTAAGTTCGTCCATTAGACTTTTACCATCTCATTTATGCGATTTCAAAAATACGCACAACAAGTCATGTTATTTTTTATTAGATTTTTTTTAGCAATGACACAATGGATAATAATTTTTTGATGTAGTTTAATGACTGTTAATGTAGAACTTCCACATAATTTTTATTTATATTTAAGTGATAAATAACTTTAAAAAATAAAACCATTTTAAAAAATTATATTATTTTTAGTGGGGAAGCATGGATCACTTATCTTTTACTTTATAAAGCATTAATAAATTGTTGTTTATAAGGGCACATTATTAATAAAATCTAACAAGAAAATGATAGAAAATATCCAATTAAAAATGAAAAAGAAGCATAAGGATCAAATTTAAAATTTTAAAATTATAAGGACTTAATTAAAAATTGAATGAAATTATATGGAGCAATAAAGTAATCTAATAAAAAACAAAAACCATTAAATCATATACCAAAATTGGAAGCAACAAATTAATATATGGATGTTGAATTTCAACCACGAATTTAAGCAGGCAACAATGAAAATTTCTTATATACTCAAAGTATAACAGTTATCTTTATTCTATTCAATAATGAAGGTTAATTATCAATTTTTATAATTTTTAATATCTTAAAAATTAAAAAAAAATCTAAATTTTAATTAATATAAATCTTCTTAAAACTAATAAATAAATAATAAAATTGATAATTTATTTTTATTTATTGAATGGGATAATAATTCATATTATAGTCAGAGTATATTAGGGGTGTTAAACGGACCGCCGGTCTGCGGGTCTTGCGGACCGGTCCACATTTTTTTACGGATTGGGTCAAGCAAAACTTGGTCCGTTTAAATGCGGGCCTAAACGGATCAAGCCCGTTTAGACTCGCATTTATGCGGACCGGCTAATTTAGCAATAAAACAGATTAAAGTCCGCGGATCATGCGGACTGGATCAAGTAAAAGTTGGTCCGCTTAAATGCGGGCCTAAACGGACTTGATCCATTTAGGCCCGCATCCGCGCGGACCAAGTCCGGTCTGCGCGGACCGGTCCGTTTAGCATCCCTAGAGTATATACATAAGAAATTCTCGGCAGCGTGTCACAAAAATCATATATTCCCACAAATCTATTGTTCTTCTAGCTGTCTAACGTCCTCCCCTTCACCCCCTGCCTGTTTGGTTTCAAACTCATCTTGTTCGATCTCTATTAATTGCTATGCACAAAAGGACAAAAGAAACTCCTCTTTCTTCTTTGAATATAAATTTTGTTTTAAACTCAACTAACGACTTTCCCACCACAATTTTATGACCATTCTTTTAATTATTAGAGTTATTTAATTTGTATAAAAAGTAAATTTTTAAAAGAAGTTCGAAATTTTTAGAAAGTAAATTTTTTTGTGTAATTTTTGAAAAATATTTAAAATTATTTAATTAATTATATAAGTTAAAAATTCCTATATAAAGTTTTTTAAACTTGAGAAGGATTGGTAAATAACTTATCATTTTATTAATTAGTAATCAATTAAATAATAGATTGATCTACTACTACTTCTATGAAAGATATCCTTTCCTGTTAATTTCCCATCAACTAAACCAGTTCAATAGATATAAACTCCCGTTGGGTTCATATTTTGAGTCAACTATGAACCAGAAGCCGGGACACAGACAAAAGCAAAAATACAGATACGTAAGGTTAAAAATATTACAATGGTGGCCGATAAAGATCCTGTCCACCACCCCACATAGATTCGTGGGCTTCTAACTGAAAAATCTATATCTGCATTTCATTTTGTTTACCTTAGCCGCAGTCATAGTTGGCACTGTCGCGCATGCGCACATATACTAATATTAAATACTACATACGCTGTGCCGTCTGTTGTGGTCCACAGCTTGCATTCCATATGTATCCACTGTGATTTGAATATTATTGCTCATCGTCAGTTAGTACAGCAGTGAGTTTCCACACATCTTTATTAATTGTTGTTTCTTTTTATTTAGGAGAGTTAATATGGATTATTCACATGGATTATGAAAAAAAAAAGTTACTAATTAGTCGTAAATAAAAGAAATAATTCTTAGCTTGTAGAACTTAATTATATATAATTACATCTTTCAAACCCATCTTTTAATCACTGAAGGAGTTATCGATTATAATTTGAATGACAGGGTCTGTCAAGTCGGCAGATGTAGTAAAATACGAGAAATATTTTTTGGTAAACTTTGTTTATAAAAATCGTGTAAATTCAACTAATTATATAAAAAATTCTTTAAAAAAATATCATCAATTGAATTTTTGTCACTTACCGTTTATTATTACTACTCAATTGATTAGTTGTATTCATTTACACAATTTTTGTAGAATAGGTGTAGAAAAGATTCAACAGGCACATGAAGAAAAAGAAACCAGACACGTAGTGATCGCTTTGCATGCAAACAAGGGATGAGACAACATGGATTGTAGATTTTGGCTTTGCAGACCTCTCCTTTTGTTTATGACTCAAGGAATGTACTTGTGTTTTGCTTGTCTGCAGTGGGATCGTAAGCTGTCTTTGGTGGGCTATAATTCTATACTTTTTAAAGCAATTATAATATTGGTCCCCCAATAGCAGTTGGGTTTCTTAGCTTTGCATAAATTTATGAGAATGAGTGCATTATTGTTATGCATGTGGAAGGAAAACTTTAGGATATTAGTGGATATGCAAATATTCATGGTGGGGCCTACATGCTAACATCTTGGACTTAAAATAAATAAAATTGACTGCACACAAAACGAGGTGTTCGTGTGAGAATGTTTTACTGGCTAACATCAAAGCACGGACCACATATACATATACGAACTAGGAAGTAATTGGAAACCTATGATGATCTATCAGAAACCGACACATAGCCTATAGACTTACATTTAAAGTTGGATATGGCTTGGGGTTTAGTTGCTTTTTCTTGCATGACAGATTACATGCATATGCGATAATTGATATACATAATCTTATAACCTTAAAATTTTATAAATACGTCTGGATTACAAGGTTGTTTTTCTAGTGCAACACATAATTTTGTTGAAGATGTAACACGATAAAAATTTAAATTCAGACTATTAATTCTGATAACTATGTACTTTGAACAATTGATAAACTAACCATTTTTTGAAAGAATTTCGTAATCTCAAGAAGAAATTCAATAACACAATAAATGTCAGATCTGTAGGTGAACCTATAGCATATAACAATAGATTAAGGTTTAGAATTACCTGGT
>JANHAO010029011.1:0-10470 GCA_026873985.1 Saraca asoca
TCATGTCATCAGTAGTTCTAATGCTAGGAAGCGAGATTGAATTGGCTCGGCCTAAACAACCTGGTTTCTTTGTAAGGAAGGATTTACTTGAAGGAACTTCCTGCTCAAGTCAGCTTGAAGCTGTATCAACCAATGAGATAACTATTACACAATTAGATGCACGTTGATAATCAAAGTGTATATTCTGGACTTGTTGCACTGATGAAGATGCAATGTGCTCTGTTTTTTTTTGGAACTAAAGATTGTTCTTCCTATACCTTTGTTCTATTGTGTTGCACCCATATGGAAGAGAACAGCTATGCTTTTAGTATACAGTCTAGCTGAAATGAAGTTAAATTTAACAAATATCTTATATAGGAGCAAAACAATGAATCATCAAATTAATTTTCTTTTCTTTTTCCTTCTTTCTTTTCTAATCAACTTCAGCCTTATGAACAAACCGAATATGGGCAAAGGATGAAGTTGACAGTCATCTAGTTGGTACCACTGTTGCTTCCATTTTGGTTGGGCGTTCCCCATTGTTGTAATCATATTCACAAACCATGAGCAACATAGCTTCTAATGTATAATATTTCTCCATAAAACTCTGTTGATTATCTTTTTCAAAAACTCCCTTGGAACACACTCTGGTTACAATGGCGGTACTCCTTTCAACCATGTACATTGCAAGGTCCTTCTATTTTATCATCTTTTAACCAGTCAAATATTTGCCCACTTGGATATTTCAATCATCAAGATTTAGATTTTTTAAGTAAATAATATTTAATAAAAGAATAGAAAACAGGAATTGAGTAAAAATCCCAACAGCTTCCTCGTTACGAGGATTGAAGTAACAAACAAGTGGAGACAAACTTGCTTGACCTTAATTGCGGTCTTCTGACGACATTCATCGACTCAAATATGAACTTTCTTCCTCACAGTGGCTGCTGGCAATAAATATGATTTTTAATCATTGGCATTGAATATTCTTCCACTCAATAGTCTCATCATTGCTATTATATAAATTTCTAAGGACGAGATATCAAGCTTTGACGGTTCATCTAAATCCTAAACCAACGTATGTGTTGCAGAAAACCATTATTAATCTAAATTTGAATAATTCTACAGACGCCACGTGCTACTACTCTAATTATATTTTCCGCAGCCTATCCTTTGTCAATTCAACATAACTAATTTTGACTATTCCAAGTAAGCACAACCAGAATTGTCAAGATACCATGTGTTTCATGTCCTCTGGTTCTTTCTGTGTCAGGAACATTTGGCCAAGCCAAATCAGTAGATTCAATGGCCACTGTCATTCTTTCTTTCGTTAGTATCATTGTGTATGTACTACTTTTCCCTTCCCTCAAGGCCACCATAGCATTAGATTATATTAATAGCACCCAATCCTTAAGTGACGGCAAGACCTTAGTTTCCCAAGGTGGAAGCTTTGAACTTGGTTTCTTCAGTCCTGGAAATTCCCAGAAACGCTACTTGGGAATTTGGTACACGAATCTTCCTTTAAAGACAGTGGTTTGGGTTGCAAACAGGCACCATCCAATGAACGATTCTTCTGGTATCCTATCACTAAACAGAACTGGCAATCTTGTCCTCATTCAAAATGACAATGTTGTTTGGTATACAAGCTCCCAAAACCAAGCACAGAATCCAGTGGCCTATCTCACAGATTCTGGAAATCTCATGGTGAGAGATAAGGAAGAAACAGACCCAGAAGCCTACTTGTGGCAAAGCTTTGACTATCCAACGGATACGTTGTTGCCAAAAATGAAATTAGGCTGGGACCTGAAAAACAATCTGAATAGGATTCTAACAGCTTGGAAGAGTCCTGATGATCCATCTCCAGGTGACTTATCTTGGGGTTACATGGTTCTAAGTAACTATCCGGAATCATATATGATGAAGGGAAAAGAAAAATACTACAGAGCTGGACCGTGGAATGGCCTATATCCAAGCGGTTCTCCACAAGTGCTTATTCACAATGTCATCTCCGATAAGGATGAGATTTACTATACATACAGCCTCAATAATCCTCAAATCTCAAGATTAATGATAAGCCAAAGTCTTCAACTACTTTATAGTTGGTCAAAACCTGAACAAGCCTGGCAGCTTGACGCAAATTGGCCAGTAGACCAGTGTGACAGGTATGCCCTGTGTGGAGCCAATGGCATATGCATCATTTCTCAATCACCGATCTGCAAATGTTTACCCGGGTTCAGGCCTAAGTCACCAGAAAATTGGAATTCTATGGGCTGGTCTCAAGGATGTGTCCGCCGTAACAAATCAAGTTGCGAGGAAAAACTCAATGATGGATTTGTCAAACTGGCTCAACTGAAAGTGCCTGAAACTACACACACTTGGCTAGATGAGACAATTGGCTTAGAGGAGTGCCGAGAAAAGTGCTTGAATAACTGTTCTTGTACTGCTTATGCAAATTCAGATATAAGAGGAGCAGGTAGTGGATGTGTAATGTGGTTTGGGGAACTAATTGATATCAAACAATTTACAGTTGGTGGGCAGGAACTATATGTTCGACTGGCTGCTTCAGAATTAGGTAGGGACTTCATTTTGTGAATCAATTTTCTTGGGTGAGTCGGTCATCAATGTCCATTTTAAACTTTAAACACTCAAGCTTCTCCGTTGAGATAGAATTTTATCAATGTTTTTTCATTTTTTATGAAAGTCAAACATGAAGAGCCACAACATGGGCGCAGGCCGCACGGCAAGAAGTTGACAATAATACTTGCTACCACTGTGCCTGTGATTTTCGGGGTGCTTTTATGTGGTTGTTGTTATATCTGCAAAGTTCGGAGGAACATGACTGGTAAGTTTAGTTATGTAAATATTCACTTGATGGATCATGAAATTATTTTGACTTTGCTGTTTAGTAATGTTGGTAAATCATCTTAGAAATAGTAAATAATTATTTGCGCACTATGTTGGTAATTTGTACATGAACTGGTGCAAAATTTACAAAGGTAGGAATTCCTGCCCAGTAACTGATCAAGTTCATTGTAACTAATTTCTCAAGTAGAATAAAACAATGTTATTACCTTGACTAAACGACCATGTGCATCTTCTTTGTAAATAATGACAGAACTTCTTCTATTTTGCCAGAGAAATCAACAAGTGTAGAAGGACATCAAGAGAATGAGAAAATTGAGGATAATTTAGATCTCCCATTGCTTGGCTTTTCAACAATTGCTATCGCCACTGATAACTTCTCGATAAATAACAGGATAGGACAAGGTGGTTTTGGACCTGTATATAAGGTAATTATATCTTTGAAGATTAGGATTAAAAACTAACAAAGATATACTAATTAACTGTATTGCTACGAAGAGTGTTCAATTTACTTACTACTGTGAATATCCAGGGGAGATTAGCACATGGACAAGAGATAGCTGTGAAGAGGCTTTCCAGAAACTCAGGACAAGGAACAAAGGAGTTCAAGAATGAAGTCAACTTGATTGCAAAGCTTCAGCACAGAAATCTTGTAAAGCTTCAAAGTTGTTGCATTGATGGAGAAGATAAAATGCTGATTTATGAATACATGTCCAATGGCAGCCTAGACTCCTTCATTTTTCGTATGGATCTGTTCATATAATGACTTTACTTCACCTAACTGCTTTGAATGTTGATCTTTTGAAACTAATATATTAAGTTGTATTATGGATTTGTTTTGGATGGAATAGATGATAGTAAAGGTAGAGTGCTAGATTGGTCTAAGCGCTACCACATTATTCTTGGAATAGCTCGAGGACTTCTATATCTTCATCAAGATTCCAGATTAAGAATTGTTCATAGAGATCTCAAAGCAAGTAATGTTTTACTTGATGATAAGTTTAATCCAAAAATATCAGATTTTGGAATGGCCAAAACTTTTGGAGGAGATCAAACTGAAGGAAACACAAATAGAGTAGTAGGGACATAGTAAGTGTAATCATAAAATTATCAAAATCCATTATCTCTATATATCTACATTAATGGTTTTGTTCTGAATGTTGTCCTACAATGGCAGGATTATTTTTTAAAGCTCTAAAATCTAGTTTTTTATGCATTAATGATTTCGTTCTTATATTGTTTTGCAGCGGCTACATGGCACCAGAATATGCTGCTGATGGATTATTCTCAGTGAAATCAGATGTCTTCAGCTTTGGTATTGTGATGTTGGAGATTATATCTGGGCAGAAAAACAAGGGGTTTTATCATGCAGACCGTACCCTTAACCTCAGTGGTCACGTAAGCACCTGATAAATGTTTCCAGTTCATTTTCATCAAATTAATATGTGACTAGCATCTACTTTGTGTTTCAGGCATGGACACTATGGAAAGAAAATAGAGTTATAGAACTGATTGACAAAAACATAGAAGAATCATACATTGTATCCAAGGTATTGCGCTGCATCCATATTAGTCTTCTATGCGTGCAGCATCAGCCGGATGATAGGCCTACAATGTCATCAGTGATTCTGATGTTGGAAAGTGATATTGAATTGGCTGAACCTAAACAACCCGGTTTCTTTACAAGCAAGTTTAATTCATTTAAGGCAAAGCCATCCTCAAGTCAGCTCCAATCTGACACAACCAATGAGATAACCATTACCTTGTTAGAAGCACGATGAGAATCATGATTTCACACGTTATGTTGCAGTGAAAATAGATAGATTCAGTGGTTCTTGACTTGATGATCATTGCAATGTAAAAATTCCTCAAGCTACAAGACAATGTATTTTAGCCATATGATTATACAAAAGGAACCTGAATCCTTAGTCCCAGGAATCTGCCCAAATGGGTGATGGATTGAAAATTGTTTCCAGAGATTTCAAAGTAAGTTATGATTTACTTGATCATAAGTTGATGGACTCATGGCTAAACTTTCGGAGGACAGCATATTGCAGGGAATACAGACAGTGCAGTAGGCAGTTAGTAAGTGTCTCACTGTTAAGTTGCAGAGTATTAATTTATATCTTCAAAACAATAATGAATGCTTGAAAGACTGTATCTAACTTGAACATTAAGCAATAGCACAAATCAAAACCGTGCTTCTGCATACCAGAGAGATTAGCTTGTGTTAACATTGGGGCTTTATGCCTGTTGACAGTACGTAGAACATTGAGGGATTGCTCCAGTCCTTCTCTGAATTCAATTAATGCTTTCATTTTCATACAATAATATTTTTATACATGACCCCTAAGGATTATTCAAACCCACCTTTCTTGGCTTAATCAAGAACTCTGCTAATAATGAATTGTTTCACTACAAAAAAATTCATGTGTGTCAAACTCCACCTTTTTTCTTTTATTTTCTCAAATTTTATAGTTTGAGGTATGTAATCATTTGTATTGCAAAATTGGAGGTAGTATTTAAAGCCATTCTCAATGTTTCTTCTTTTTCATAGAGAAGAAGTCATAGATTTTGCAAAGAATGAAATTGATTGAAGAGTAGAATCCTGGGCTGACGGCAGCCCAACAAATAAATAAATCAAATACATAAAAATGGTGCTGCCGTTTGGTGGCTCAAGCTACGGCGGGCAAGTGTAAACGCAGAGCTAGTTGTAGTTGAAACCAAAACGACGTCGTTAACTATCCCCATTTCCAGTTGTGTAAATTGGGAGTCAGCTGAGACAGACGGGTTCGTGAATAAGAAGAAGCTAAGAGGTAAGAAGCACTCAAGTTTCTGCAGCATGCTGCTTCAGGTAATTCGGGTGATGAATATATAAAAATATTAAGCTTTTTATGTCTTTTGCTGATATAACATGTATATTTTTTTATTTATCCAATTCTATTCCAACCTCATTCTCTAAAAGCTGGAACTTCTTTCTGATTTTACCAGCGAAATCTAAGAACAATGAGAATCAAAACAGTGGAGAACATGAAGATGATCTGGATCTCCCATTGCTTGACTTGCCTACTACAACAGCTACTGCCATTGATAATTTCTCAACAAAGAATAAGATCGCGGAAGGTGGCTTTGGGCTGTATACTATTACTAGGTAATTCAAATCTTAGAATATTACGAAAAAACCAAACAAGTTATATGATTGCAAAGAGTATTTCAATTTTCCTACAAATATGCAACGAAGACTAGTACATAGGCAGAAATTGCTGTGAAAAAGGTTTCGAAAAGTTAAGAAAAAGGAATGACAAATTTTGAGAACGTAGTCAAATTGATTGCGAAACTTGAACATCAAAATCATGTGAAGCTTCTTGGTTGCTGCATTCAAGGACTAGAGAAAAAATGCTGTTTTATGAATACATGCCAAATAGCAGCCTAGACTCCTTCATTTTGGTATGGATATTCCTAGAAGACTTCATTTTCATAAGCTTACTTAATAATTTAAGGAACTTAACAGTTTGTGACATTCGAACTTTGAAAGCACTAAAGAATTCTTCTTAATTGATGTATTAAACTGATCCTATTTAAGTGAACTTTTTTATAGGAACTTAAAAGTTTCTAAACTTTTCCAAGGTTATTGCAATTTCTCTATTAATGAAAAGTCTGTTCCTTCTTATATGACCCTGTTTGAAATTCCTCTCTCTTATTATCAATAATTTTTCTTGATCATAGTTGTAAATGAGTTTTGAGAATTCATTGCAAAAGAAGAGAAATTTTGTGATTGTGCCCTAATTTAATGAGACAAAATATAATTTTAAATTTGAGGAGTAAAATAATTTTAACTCCCCTTTTAATTCGGTTAGCAACTTTCAAAATGCTTGACATTGAGTTTATTTTAAAAGTTAGATGATACAATTAATTCAAATAAAAATTAGTAAGTATTATTTAAACTTTCACTTAAGTTTAGGGTAAAAAAGTACACTTTGACCTAAAAAAGTACACTTTGACCTTTATGAAGAGTATTGCATTGCATGCATATTGTTGAGAAGATAATTAGGATTTATGTTGAGGAAAAAGTAGAGAGACACTAGAAAAAATTTAAAAAGAACACAAATAATATAATTGAATAAAAAAAGGATGCTAAATTACATTAAAAGATTTAACTCTACTCCTTCATTTATATAAAACCCATACAAGAGGTAAAATTCTAATAAAATTCAATAACTTATAGACTTATATAAGCTTATAATTTATCTCTAGTATTATAGTCTAACTAAATTACCTAATGACTTATTAGTTATATATTCTATCTCTATTTTCTAACACTCTCCCTTAAGTTGAAGCTTCTAAAGTTTAAGCTTATTATATTAATTTGAACTTTCAAAAATAAAATGTAATAAAAAAAATAATGATAAAGAAAACTTAACAAACTTCAAATTACATGAACGACATGCAATAAACATAGCATATGGATAATTCTCCTTGAACATAAACACACACAAACCTGAAAAATAATGTTAAAATCTCGGCAGATACAACTCTTAGAAATCTTCAATAAACTATCCTTGGTTGCTCTCTCGACCTTCTTCTAGTTGTTCTTCTTGGCACAAACGACATAGCTTCCATAAGTCTTCTGTCAGCTTCCCTTGAGCTGCTCCTTCAACTTTTTAACTAGTCCTCAAAATCATCAACACTTATGGTTGGACTTATGCCAAAACCACCAATACTACCATAAACCATGTTGCTCTCAAGTTATGTTCATTGAAGTCAATTTCAAGACATTAAAGTAAGTCATGCAACCAAATTAGTGGTTCAAACCACTTCATATTGGGGATAACCTCACCAAATTAGACCTGTGCAAACACAAGTCACATTAAACAGTACTCCAAATCACATAAAGACACCAAAATTTACTAAACGGTCCTTCAAATCACATCAAGGAACCAAAATTCACCAAATAGTGTTTCAAATCACATAAAATACTAAAATTCACCAAACGGTCCTTGCATGAAGGCATGAAAATTTGCCAAACAGCCCACCAAATCACATGAAGGCACCAAAATTCGCTAAATAGTCCTTCAAATTACATAAAGGTGTTAAAATTCGCCAGTGTTCTGAACCACATGAAACACCAAAATTTGCCAAACGCATAGCAACACAACTTTACCCATGGTAAAGTTGCAAGACCCAGAGCAACACCCAACACCTTTCCGACACTGAAACAGTTGCTGTTGGAATATTGTCGAAAATGCTACTTCTTGTAGCATCTCATCAAATCCATCTCTACTAGCTCAAAATAGAACACTAGTGGACCAAAGAATAAATGTAGTAAACTACAAAGAAATCATGAAAATTGAAGCAAAAGTTACTCCTATACCACCTAAACAGCAACATTGATTTGGTTCAAATTCTCACACCTGCTAAACGTTACCAACAAACAACAAGATTAACTAAAATGCAACAAGCATCTGAATAGGATTTAATTAATAGGCTTCAATCAAGCTTCAAAAGCATTAGTCCAGTACCAAACAAGCCAAATCAAGCACTAAACAAGATCAAATTAACCCAAATAGCCAAATAGGCACTAATCAAGCCTAGATTTAGCACTAACTCACCCAACTTGGAAGTAACTTGACTAGACTCGATTATAACTCATCTTGACTAAATAATAACTCAGTGTTGACTTGTTGTGACTTGATGATAATTCGTTAATGACTTGTTCTACTCAGTACCAATTCGCTTTATCCTTAATTTTCATTAGAAATCCCTGGGTCTCTATCCTACTACATTTCACTAAATTGTATCAAATAGCCAATGGGTCTGGATGAAATTCATTCAAAATCACTTAATCACAATTTAAGAAAGATATAGCCAAAATCCACAAAAAAGATGCTGAAAAGACAAACCAAAAAGCAGTAATCAAAGTTTGATTCCGATCCCAAGTGGATCTCTGGTCACTGCAATCCACTGTCAACTATTATATTCATCAAAGAATGCATCTTTTGTTTTTTTTTTAAATAAGTAATAAATCGAACAAATAATCAGCAAAACTAAATAAATTTTTTTCTTCCTTTCTTTCACCAAAACTGAATCAACAAAAATAATAAAAAATAAATAAACCTAAAAATCTACTAGAATACAACTCAACTCTTTTTTTTTCAAAATCAAATAACTTACAATAATAAAATAGAAATCAACTTAAATTTATACTGAAACTACATCAACAAATTAACGCCATTTGAGGTTGCTGGAAGCTGTATAACCCATAAGGCCTCAAGACAGATAATATTGTTTTGATACCATGTTAAGAAGTAATTAGAGTTTGTGTTGGGAAAAAAGTAGAAAGATGCTAGAGAGAGTTTGAAAAGATCACAAATAATATAATTGAATAAAAAAGACTGTTGAATTACATTAAAAGACTTAACCTTACTCCTCTAGTTATATAAAACCTATACAAGAGGCAAAATTCTAATAAAACCCAATAACTTATAGACTTATCTAAACTTATGATTTATCTCTAGTATTATAGTCTAAATTACTTATTAGTTATATATTATATCTCTATTTCCTAACACATGTGAATCTAATGTGTTTGCGGCAGCATCCATATGATAGGTTTGACATGTTATCAGTAGTTCTAATGCTAGGAAGTGAGATTGAATTTGCTTAGCCGAAACAGCCTAGTTTCTTCATGAAGAAGGATTCAGTCTAAGTTAGTTCTTCCTCAAATCTAATAGAGTTTGGATCGATCAATGAGAAAACTATTACTCAATTAGATGCCCGTTGGTAGTCAAAGTCTCTATTATGGACTTGTTGCATTGGACAATATGCTCTATGCTTTCATTACTAAATATTTTTCTTCCAATATCTGTCATTTAGGAGCAAAACAAGCAACAAATGTGATACATATATAAGAATTTCTCATAAAATCTACCATTGAATTTAAGATATATATCCTTTAGATCATGCTAATAAAAATTTCACTCATCACTACAAGAAAAATAGGATTTTCCAATGGAAATTCCAATAGATTGAATTCCGTTGGAATATTTCAACAGAAATTACAACGGATTAAATTTCGTTGGAATATTCCAATGAAAATTCCAACGGATATTAATTTTGCTTGAATATCCGTTGGAATATTCAAAATACGCTGATTTTTAATTTTTTTAAAAAAAAATTATTCCAACGGACATTTCAACGGAATGGTTTGTTGGAGAGTTAAATAAAACGGTACGTTTTACTTTACTATTTAATTCCAACTGACAAATTCCGTTGGAATGTCCGTTGAAATTTTTGAAACCCTTATTACCATCCCCATTTTCTTTTTCTACAGATTCGGCCGATTGCAGCGCTCTCTCTCGTCTTCCTCGCGTGCTCCCGTCCTCTCCCGGTGCCATTTCTTCGTTTTCTTCCTTGTTTGAAGCTGGTTTTGCGCCATAGCAAGGTAAAATCATTTTATTACAAATTATTACTATTTTCTTCATTTTATTCTTCGTGTTTTCCGTGTTAGGCATATTAGGGCATCTTCTAAGCATAGGAAAATGTTAGATGTAGCCAATATTACATCAAATTCGAGTTACAAAAGGCATGTTAGCCATATGATTTCAAATTCAAAGATTAGGCATGGCAGAA